>JAQIXQ010001614.1:0-13670 GCA_034700485.1 Pseudosinella alba | reverse complement strand
AAAAATTCTGGCAGCAATTAAATTGTAATTTGGTTTAAAATTAGTTAACTTATGGTAGACGAAAACAATATTGCCTAAAAAAATACGCACTCGAAATTAAAAAAAATGGGCTAGTAAATAGCTTTTCCGTTATATGGTAGCGTTTATTGGGATTTGCATTGATAAATAATGAGTTCACTGATTGTGAATTATTGTGGGGGTGTCAACATGTCCCCTGTCCTATGGACCATATTATATAAAATAATCGTAATAATAGTATTTAGATATAAAGCATCCAATAAACCATTTGGGTTCATAACTTTCTCCTTTATTAGTCCATAATGACTCAAACGACTCAATAAAATAACTCAATATCAATAGAAAACATTAATCGTTCATTAATTGCCGTTGCATACAAGAAAAGAACAACATGAAATAAAAAAGGCAAGCAATGAACATGCCTTCAGACCTCACATATTTTGATGACATATTTTTATTTATTCTATTGCATATACCTATAAATGAGTATCATGATTAATGACTAATGACATAATCAAATTAAAATGAAGTTGTTTAAATTTACCTCAAAAATCATTATCACATAAAGTCATATCCCAATTTTTATTTTTCTAAAAAATATCAAACTGAAATTTCAAGTCTCAAGAGTAATGATTGTATTTGCTTAAAACATTTCAACATTTACACGATCACCCCAGACAGAGATCAGTATCTCATTCTCATCAGTTAACGGACTGGTATTAACTTCAGCCACTTCATCTTCCCCCGCTGAATTGTCACTTAATATGTTTACCAATTCCTGAAAAGTTGGCCGCATCTCCGGATACTTTTCCCAGCCAACAACACAACATAACCGAATAAATGCTGTTAATAGGCATCGGGAGTCCAAGACCTTTCTTTAATTTATTAGGAAAATTACCATCAAATGCCACTCCGGCGTAGGGTAAATCCCCGAAAGTATATATTTCCTAGAGGAAGACCCCAAACGCCCAGACATCCGTCTTCCACGTAAACTCGCACCTTTCAGCAAACTCTGGAGCCATGGAACGCCCCGGAAGGGGCTCTGCGTCCTTCTTTGTGTACATCTTGTCACCGTTCAAGCGACGGCATAAGCCAAAGTTAGAAAGTTTTGCTTGTTTGCTTCCAGTTCCAGTCAGGAGCACATTCCTGGCGGCAATTTCACAATGGACCACCTAAATTTAGAAAAAAACAAGATACATCATATTCAAAAATTGCATTACTTGTAAGTAGTCATACCTTATCGTAGTTGGAGGTCATTAAAACTTACACCTTTTGAAATATGGAATTCTATTGCACGGGCTATCTCGATTGACCATCGACTCATGTCCCGGGCCAGAGGTGTTCCGATCGAGCTCTCATTTAACTCTTCGGCGGAATCTCCATTCTCCGGTTTGGCCTTCCGTAAGAAGCTCCAGAGTATGCCCCCATCACATAATTCGAAGAATGCAAGGATGATGCCATTACGTAACTCTGCAGTATATGCACCCTTTCATTCCACAATGTTTGGGTGGTTCCCTAAATAAGATAAACTCTTAATTTCATGGAGCAGCGACTCACTATTTTGATGGCCACCCGTTCCACAATGTAATTTTGTGTCACCGTACCCTTGCAAACCAGTCCAAATGACCCAACTCCCAAAATGGAGGATTCATCAATTGTAAACGAGTCTTTCGACAATTCATAAACCTTGTGGTCATAATCGTAAGGTCCCATGTTAAGTCCCAGTCCCCCCTGACTAGAGTCCACACCAATTAAAAACATCTCCAGATGCCCCTTAACTAGTAAGGATAACTTTCTATTTTTCATCAGTTGGTACAGATTAAGCTGTACGGATCCCACAAGCGCTAATGTCAGTATGACGACAGCCGCAGTCCAGTCTACCTCAGTTTTGATTTGTTCTGGGTTTACTTGATCCCTCTCCCGTTTTCATTTTTGGGATTAGGCAAGTGCACTGGTTGAGTGAGCTTGCCAGTGTCAATTTCTCCGCAGTTAACTTGATCGATGAAAGTGAGTAGAACGAAAGAGGATAATTTGAAAGTGGTGGATTTCATTTCAAGAGAGAGAAGTAGAGAGAAGTTTGTCCAGTGTTAATTCTAATGCCATTATCGTAATGCCAATCCCCAAGTCATCAGACATCATGTCAAACCACCACCTATCTTGCTTTTTCGCTTATCTGGTTAAGCAAAAAATCCATTCCCCAAGAATTAGTTGACTAGACAGATAAATCTGACGATGAATCCAAACAGAAATAAACGACAATGAAATTATTTAATTTCCAGGAAAATGGTGAAATAAAAAAAATTCTATCCATACATCATCATGTTCATGCTCACTCAAGTCATTTCTATGCCTTTGACTCTGCTATAACTAGAATGGGCTGAAGTAAATCGTTTACTGAAAGCCATCCAACTGCAGCTATTGAACCCGTTATCAGTTAATATTACAACGTAGCTAATAGACTGAGAATGAGTTCCGGGAAACTGCTGTTGATATGGTAAATGAATGCCAATTTCTTGGTAATTAAGTATTCTAATTTGTGAATGTGGCTTTTCTACTTTTCCCCACATAGCGAAAAAAAAATATTTCTTTCACAATTGTTATCTTTAAAACAATTTTCTTTATGCAGGGGTAGATGTTATAGTTATATATGATGAATGAAACATGAAATCTACAGGGTATGATCATTACATTATACTATATATATCATATTGGACAACGCTATATATACCAGCTCATTTATCTCTGCAATGGAAACTGAAACAGAATGTGAATAAAAAGTTGTTTGCTTTGGTCGTGTAATGAACCAGATATCAGCTATGACCTAACTGACATAATTATTCAGTGGATGACTTCTGATCCATGTTGCATGGCATATCATATTTCCTTAAATCTCAACCAAATGGAAGAATGATTAATGTCCATGTCGCACCTTAATTTCCTTCACATGTAATAATATGCTCCTCTTCTGCCGCGCTGGTGTTGGGCTGGTTGCATCTGCATTATGAATTATGAACAGAAATCCTCCTCAAAACTAAAAGGGTAAGGAAATGAGAGTGAATTGAAATTTTCTTTATCAATCAGTCAAGTTGCTTATACGTTATGTAAAACTGTTCGTTTGCTCCAGGAAAGCAGACAATTTCAACTCTTATATCTCATAGTCAGCCTTAGCCGTATAAATATGCCATAAAAATTATACAGCAAATGAATGAAGAAGTCCAGTCCAGTCTAAAGGAGCACAATCACTTATCTTGAAATTTTCCTCTATTCACTCCCATTCAAAAGGATCTTTCCATGACATTTCCACTGAATGAAGTGAAAGATGAGTGATCCCAAATTCTCATGCCTTGCTTTTATAAATTCTTGCTTGGCTTTGGCTTTAGCAAAAAATGATGCCAGCAACAAGCAACTCGGCAATCTCAAGTGGCATTTAGAAATAGAATTAGGATGATGATAATTTCATTTATGATCTGGAATGAGCAGCCAAGCCAAGCCAAGTGTCTATGAACTCCTTTATGAGCCAGTTGTGTCTTGGCTTGCTCTGGTCGCGGTTATCAGATCAACTTGGTTGCTTCCCTTCCAGATAAGGATATAATAAATAAATAATTGATATAAAAGCATACACGAAATCAAATCTGTTAAGTGGGAAAGGGAAAAGTGACAATTCTGCATAATCATGAAGTAAGTATATATTTTTTAGTCCCATTCTAGACTGAATACTGATATTGATTTGATAATAATGCGTCATTTCAGTATATTTAATAGACATTGTCGATCATTGTCATCCTGTGATTATTAAAATTTATTAAAATGCTCAATTACAAATTATTTCAGACTCGGCTTGTTGGCAGAGAAGGAGGAGATCGACTCTGCGGAGAAAAAATGTGCAAATCCGGATTCAAGCCGTCCCACCCAACCACAGCCTGACGAGACTGAGAATTCACCAAAATGCTGTCACAATGCTCCCCCATCACTCAAGCCATATTGGTTGCTTCTTTGTGGTCTCGCCCTCCTCACCATGATTGGATGGACCTGCGCCCTTCATTATCAATCTCCCCCGGAAAATAATGAACACGCTGAGGCATCTTTACTCAAGTCGAATCCAGAAATGGAAACTGTCATGGAGAGGATCGTGCCCTATTTCAACAATTCCGAATTGCTCTTCGCCACTCTAGACCTGAAGGACAAGCAGGGAATCCAGCTAGTCGTTCAGCTCGGCTCCCAATTAAATGGAAGGAATGACCAGTGGGAGACCCCGCTCATCAGAGCGGCACTGATGCTGGACCAAGATAAGGACCTGACATTGAGCACAGTCAAATTCCTGATTGAGCACGGAGCCGACGTCTTCGCCCAAGACGGGAAAGGTCAGACATTCCTCCACAAGTTGGTCTCCCTCGACAACTGGGACAACAACTTGACTCCTTCCGAATTCCATGAAATGGCGGAATTCCTCGTCTCCCGAAAGCTGACCAACGTATTTAATATCCCGGAAAACGTAAGTGGATCGACTCCCTTGATGTGGGCGCTGACAACCCTGGAGGTGACCACCGGGACGTTATCCCTCCTCCACATGAATGGAGTGGACTTCAGCCTGGAGGACAAGCACGGGAATTCCCTTTTCTATGATGCCCTCGTGGGGAGAAGGGACATTGGCCTGTTTTCCCATCTGAAGGAGCTTGGGGTGGACTGGCGTCACCTGAACGTTTATAATCATAGCATGGTCCACTTGGCCGCCAATGTGGGATATGTGGAGGGACTGAAATACTTTTTGGGATTGGGACTGGACATAAATTTCCGGGATGCTTATGAGAGCACTCCCCTCCACCAAGTGGCATATTACGGGACCAAGAATGCGTTGGAGACGGCTCGATTTTTAATTCAGAATGGGGCTGATGTGGACATCAAGGGAAGTGGGGGGAGCACTCCATTGGACTATGTGGTAAAGAGGGGAGATGGCTTTGCTGATAAGGTTGAAATTGTTCAGTTGCTCAGGGATAATGGGGGAAGTACTGAATATGATTATGCTTTCAAGAGGGGGGATGACTCCCCCGATGGTGAAGGGGAATTGGCCAAGTTTCTTAGAGTTAATCAATAAGCACTTGTCATTGTTGGTCAATTAAGATTCGCATAATTTTTATTATTTAATAATGATGTTATTTATTTACATTTTGTAATTTAGAATTTTCATCTGATTAAAATAAAAATGATCCACGTCATGTTTGATAAATGCTCTTGCTTATGCTTTCATTTCCATATTCATTTTCTTCAGGATTTTAACCATGATAATTTTTATTGGTTTTATATTATTACTAAAGGAGAATAGCATTGAATATTCTAGCAATCACTTTCTTCGACGTTATCTATCTGGAGCAACTTGGCTAATTCGGACTGGTCCTCAATGTCACAATAACAACTCGCAATTTCCGCCGCCGTATGTCCTTTCCTATTCCGAATGCTGACATCCGCCCCATGCTCAATAAGCATCTTACATTTTTTGACAACTTCCATCTCCCGGGACCTAAAATATGTAGCTGTATGAAGTGGAGTATCCCCTTCCATGGTCAATCCATTAATTTCTAATATGTTCAACATAACGAAAAATTGTAGGGTGTCCGCCGTTCCATGTCGGGCTGCACAATGAAGAAGGCTCCAGTTTTGCTTATTTAGATGTCTTGAATTTGCACCAAATCGTGTGATCAGAGTGTCTATGAATTTTACACTTCTGGCCCCCATTACAGCATAAAATAGAACGGAATCCCCGGCAGAGTCCACGGCATTGAAATCAGCATGACAGGAGCGAAGGAGCTCCATGGTCCTCTCCTCTTGTTCCAGATATCGAACTGCCAGATGGAGCAGGGTGGCTTCATCCTTCTCACCCCTTCTTGTAAAAATGTTGATCACGTCATTCGATATCAGATGGAGCAGCATCTGGTGGAATTGGGAGGATGAAGATTTCGAGAAGGTGCGAACATAATTATGTATGAAGCTTCCGTAACGTTTATCCTTGGCATATATGTCCGCCCCGTTCTTGATTAAAAGTATGATTACTTCTAAACGAACATCCTTGTTTCGGCATATGGCAGAATAATGAAGAGCAGTTTCTCCATTGTTGTTTCTCAAGTTGACTTCCGCTCCCAAAGTTAAAAGGAACTTAACGGCATTCCGTAATCCGTTCAATGCCGCAATATGCATTAACGAATTTCCCGACCCATCTTGATAATTTACATCCACCAACTCATTGACCAGCAGTTGTGACATTGAGATGAATTGCTCATCATCTCCTGACTCCTCCGCCCTTATCATTGCAAACTTCATAGCAAGCTTAATAGACAAGAGAGCAATATCCCGCAAAAATCTTCTGAATATCAAGGGTTCAGCTACCACAGCAATATCAAAAGGTGTCTGGTCGTCGTCATTCAGTATGTTCGGCTTTGCGCCGGCTTCGAGAAGGGATTGAGCGATGTCGAAATTTTTTGTCTTTGTCCTGTCTTTCTTGTTGTTGGCCACAAGGTGAAGGGCTGTATTCCCTTGTCCATCCTTCCAATTGACATCTTCCTGGAGGTGAACCAGTAATTGGACGGATTGAAGGTTACCTTTCTCAGCGGCAATGTGCAGTAGTGACTTTCCATCCAAATTGACATGTTTCGTAAAAGTCCCACCACGTTCCTTCAGTTTCAAGCCGACATCCAAGCGCTTCCCGTCGTCGTTGCAGCTTCTGATCGCGAGGTCCAAGGGAGTCATTCCGTCTTCGTCTTTGGTATTCATCTCCATTCGCTTGTCTTCCAGGAGTAACTGTAAGGCTTCCAAATTCCCATTTTCCGCAGCGTAGTGAAGAAGCGTCTTTGTACCTTTCAATTCCCGCTGGGGTCCGAAAATGCTGGTCAAACGCTGCAATGGCTTTCTGTTGATTTTCCCTCCATACTGAATTATCTTCCGGATGGTTTCATTACTTCTCCCATTTTTGATTGCAATTTCCAGGATTAAATCCTTATTTGCATCAATACTGTTGAATAAAGCACTGGCATTCTTGAACCTGAGCAGTGTTTCTGGAGTTGGATCAATCCATCGCAATATTGTCATCAATGGCGTGTTTTTGTCTTCCCCTCTGACGTTGACCAATTTTCGCAGATTTTCATCGGAAATACAGAGAACGATATCATGATAATCCTTACTGGACAAGTGGTTTCTGTTATAGTTCATGTGAAGGAGGGTGTCCCCTCCAATCCCCCGTACATCTACAACTGCTCCGAGAGCCAGAAGTTCCTCAAGCAGCCGCGCATGAACGCCGTAGGAAAGGAGGGGCAGTTCCTTCCACAGACCGCCTTTGATCTCCAGGAGGGAAGGATTAATCCCAACTAGCATATGAAGTATGCATAATCTTTGATCAACCTCAGCTTGGCTGCAGTTTTTTGTATTTTCAATGCAGTCATGAATTAGTTCTGCAGCCTCCCCCTGCAAGTCCTCTACAATCCTTGTGAGCTTCTTTTCTTTCAATATAAATTCCAAGATTGAAAATTTTCCCCGCTTGACGGCTGTGCGAAGTGCTAATACTTGTACATCTGATTGGAATTGATGGTGACGTTCAAATATGTCAAGGGAGCATTTCACTAGTTCTAGGCTGGAATTCCAAATGGAAAGGCAAAGGAATTTATGATCAAATAATTCAAAGGCACAAGGGTCAAAAGCATTCATTCCCATAAAGAGCTTAAAGATTTTGACATGATTGTCGTTGACGCATGCATGAGCAGCTTTTTGAATGAAGTCAAACGAAGGAGCTGTGGCTCTTGGGTGAGAACCTACATCCGGGATAAGTGAGTCAGTAAAGTAGGCCATCACTGGGTGCTTGAATTTAAAGGAATTTAATTCCATTTCTACTTGTTCTCTAGCCTCTAATATATGAAGAAATAATTTTGGCAACCCATCCCCTGAATTCAACCCACTTCTCAATTTGTCTATGGCAAGCCAAGCGAGAAAATATTCTGCAAATGTTCTGTGTAAGAATCTTGGTGACTGGGTGGTGCTTGACGATTCCAAAATCCCTATCTTCAAAATTTTGAGCATTTTGTCCTTCTCAACAGGAACAAGTTCGAGTTTCAGATTTTCCATGTGGTCGGGGAAAATCAGTTCCAGGCTGAGACGAGCGTGTAATGTCATGATGTCGTGGTTACTCAGTTTGTCTCCATCTTCCCATGATTCCAACTTGCGAATCTTCTTCCTTATCAAATTGCGATAGAGATTTGCTATTGTCCCGATTTCTATTTCCGCTTCCGTCGGCGAGTCAGCATCACCATCTGCTCGTGCATATTCCACAGCATCCTCTTCATAGGACTCTCCAATCAGCAGGCATTGCAGCGGGATACCTGCGATATCCTGGTCAGTTGAATTTAATTTGGATTTGAGGGACTCCAGGCAGTGCTTAGCAAAGCGCTGGATTTTATCTTGATCCAGTAGTACTTCCCGGGACCAGTAAGAGGACAGGAATTGGATTTGATCGGCCATTTGAAATGGTCGGATATTATAGCCAAGTTGGTTTACATGTGTCTCTAGCTCTTGAAACAGGTGTGGACGCGAGGTAAGCCAGAGTCGGATGGATTTGAAAGAATTTTGAATTATCTTTAGTATTTCATATGACAATTTATGATCAACTATATCCAACTCGTCCAAGCCGTCAAGAAGAAGCTCAAAGGAAGTAGAAATTTCTTCGGAATTTGATAAAGTCAAGACATGGCCTGCCAAGTTCTCAAGGGCCTTTGCAACTGATTTGACCACGTCATCCGTCCCTATTTGCTTAACTAGTTTCATGAACTCGGTGAGCACAATGAAGCAAATAATTCGGTTAGGATACAGTACCTTTAGCCTCCTCCCGATCTCCGCAAGCAGAATGGATTTGCCCATTCCCGGACTGTCGGATATGCACACGGGTGATTTGTGGAAATCCAGACTCCCACAAAAGGACTCTTCATCCAGTACATCCTGTGCTTGGTCAACAAACCTCTGGAGATGGGTCATGTCCCCCTTCGATCTTATCCATCTCAATCTTCCATCACGTTCCTTCTTTAGCAAATGGACGGGGTTAGATGTCTTTCCGCAGATCCGTTCGAAATGGCTGTCCTGTTTGAGGATTATGAATTTGGCACAAATGACATCAAAGCTGAGCTGCTCCTTTGAGTCCCCGGTTATCTTATCTTTAACTAGTTTAGCCAAGTCTGATCTGTTCATTCCCTTAAAGAGGAAGATGTCTGGGGAGTCATGTTCGAAAATCCCGTCGGAAATTATATTTCGGGTGAGAAGTATTCGGTTGATGTAGTAGCTGGGTCGTTCCGGAAGTTGGTTGCTGAGGTGGGAGGGTGATGCAATGCTCGCTTCGGTCTCGAGTCTAAACTGCAGACGGAGGATTTCTGTGACAAAAAAAATATTTGATTATTTCAACGGTTTTTTTTTTAAATATTCGATGAGAAAAATCTCAATAGCGTCCTAAACTCACCAGCAACTCCATATGCACCGCAATGACCTTCCACCGCCTGTATAAGAGCATCCAAAGTGGCATCACTTCCCTCTTGAGCCACCCATACATCCACAGCCTGGTAGATTACATCCGGATATGTTATTTTGTTCAGAATCATGTCATTTCTGAATTTTTCAATTCTTTCACTGCATATCCCAAGTCCTCTGGCAAGCTCCGACCAACTTTCACGGATAATTGCATCCTTCTTTAAGATTTGCTGGATTGTAAAGATCGGACAATCTAGAAATAATATGCATAATATATAATTAAAGACATGAAATGAACCAACCCAATCCATTAATTTCAGAGCAGGATTTTTTATCTATTCCACCCGAATAAAAAAAAAAACACTTCTCCTTGAAACATACCTGCAGTTCCGACGACAAGCTCGAGGTCACCCATTCTCGCAAACTCGCAATCAATTTCTTGTTCAGCATTCACTATATGAACACGAAATGACCCAGAGGTCAAGCTTCTATTACGGAGAGTTCGTTAGGACTATACAAATTCACTTTTTGTCATGTAACCGCGGCCATATGATTTAGTATGTAATTCAAGTTATTATATAAGCTGGGC
Source organism: Pseudosinella alba (assembly GCA_034700485.1). Lineage (NCBI taxonomy): Eukaryota > Metazoa > Arthropoda > Collembola > Entomobryomorpha > Entomobryidae > Pseudosinella > Pseudosinella alba. The sequence goes on along the minus strand of JAQIXQ010001614.1, from coordinate 3,574 downwards.
AAGATTCACTTCAACATGGGCGCGGATGCAAATTCCAGAACTTTTTTTGCAGTCAGAAATGTTATCTGTTCAGATAAGGTTATCAAGCGCAGCGTAATTATATGTAAGCATGAGCGAAAAGCGTGAGTTAAAATGAATTTAGGGCTAATAATGAATCATATATCATATTATCCTATCATATATGATCCAATTGTTTAACGTGGACGCTTGCCCAGTAAGATAACATAGGTAGGTTTGGCGTATCAATAGAAGAATAAATGTAAATTGTCGAGAAGGGAATGGATGGATCCATTCCCTTACACAAGCATGGAGAATGGGAATGAAAGTTTATGCCGTTATTGTGTGTATAATCCGGTGATGAAATGACATGCTTGCTTTACATAGTGATGTGCGGTAGTGTATACATAATTGGGACGGACACCTATTAAAAAACGTGCAGGTATCAGGTTTTGGCCAGGAATATAAACTCGACTGGAAATTATCATTGAAGTGATTTTGTAACTTTTGCATAGCCCGAGAAGGATTAGTAACAAGGTAGGATCACATTATTTGTCAATTCGCATATCATTATACCCTTTAGAATGAGTTCAGTTTGATACTGATAAGACATATATGACAAGGTATATACTTATTGTCCAGATAAACAATTTGCAGAATTTACCGTAATTGTCTGCAAACTGCGAATTCTGTTCCTTCGTTCTTACCGTCATCGTTAACTGACGTGCTAGTTGTGGTCATATCGTGCATGGTGCATATGTACCATGAACATTAACGATGATTCATTAACGAATGCGGATATGGGCTTAGTTAAGATTTTTGTTGTATGCATTTGTTTACGCAGGGAAAAGGGAAATGATTTGTCATATTGGGTATTAATATACATGCAACGATAACTCTCCGATGCCATGCGATGAATGAGGAATTAGAATATTTCCCGGAATAAATTAGATACTATATTTATTTTGAATTTATAATTAATTATAATTACTGCATGTTTGATTAATTTTTTGGTTATATTTTAATTACCCGAAGGTTACCTTACCTACCTTAGGTCATCATCATCAGTTACAAAGGTAACAGGGTAACCAGGAACCTCTGCTAAATTATCACACCCGAGTGAATTCATATTCAGAAGTTTAACCAATTTTGAAAAACTAGGTCGCCTTTCCGGATTCGGGTCCCAGCAACGGAGCATCACCGAATAAATGTCGTTGATATTATAGGTCGGCTTCGGGAGTCGAAGACCGTTCTCCAACATGGCAGGGAAGTCCACCGACCAGCCCAATCCGGGATATGGCACACTCCCCAAAGTATATATTTCCCAGAGGAGGATCCCAAACGCCCAGACATCACTCTTCTCATTATTCTCCCGTCTTCGAAGGGATTCTGGAGCCATGGAACGCCATGGAAGGGGCTCTGCTTCCTTCCTTTTGTACATCTCAGTATCGTACGTGCGACGGGACAAGGCAAAGTTGGAAAGTTTTACTTGTTTATTTCCAGTCAAGTATACATTCCTGGAGGCTGTCTCGGTGAAATAACCTTTTTTTATGAAATCATCCCAAAATCATTTACATTTCAAATGTTGTGATGATCACAATTAATTTTGAGTAATTTACTTACATCTTTTGATGCAATGAATTCCATTGCCCCAGCTATCTCTTGCGACCATCGATTCATATCTTGGATAAGAACCTGGTCCAGCTCAGTTTCCTCCACTTCCGGTGAGAACAAATTTCCTAGCTTAAACTTCCTCAAGAAACTCAAAAGCGAGCCAAATTCACAAAGTTCTAGAAATACAAAAAGACTGCCCATGCCAAACTCTGCCGTGTGCACACCCATCAGCCCAACAATGTTGGGATGGCTCCCCAAATAAGACAAATTTTCCACTTCGTGGACCAATCCCCTCAACGCATATCTTCCATATGGCCTCTTCATCACTTTCACAGCGACATGTTTTGCATAACCATCCTTTGTAACAGTTCCCATACAAATCCTGCCGAATGTTCCGACTTCCAAAATGAAAGACTCGTCAACTGTAAATGAATCTTTGGGCAACTCATGAAGCTCCTCCATTTTATAAGCTCTCGTGATAAGTTCCGTACTTCCTACTTCCGGTGGATTGGAGTCGACTTCATTGAAAAATAATTCTATATAATTCTATTTCCTCTTTCGTTGAAATTGACAATAGTCGATGTTTTCTCAGTTGGTATAGATTAATCAGGAATGACGCAACCAGTGACACAGACAATACGGTAACGGCAACTGTCCCGATCATATCCATTTAAATTTGAGCTTCTGCTTTATATTTTCCTTCCAATAAGTTTTCAAGTCTCCGCCTGGGTTCTAACTACTCCATCACGTTTTGATTTTTCTCATCGTCAGTTGAAAATAGTAAGCAATTTTTATTGACAGCTCTTTCATAACTGGGGCAATCTGCTACGGACCAATTAGCAAACTCTGGATGTCTCGATAAGACTTCGGTGATTGTGTCCATATTTATCCTTTCGTCTTTTAGAATGGGCTGGGAGAAGCACTTGGGGACAGGGAATAAATAATACCAATGTGGTACACCTTGATCCTCCAAATCTTGAAGTTGACTTGAAAATGGATAGTCGCTTTCCAACATCGATAAATCTATGATAGATCTGCAGTTGAAGGTGTCACAAGCATATATTTCGTCCCTATATTCTAGACTGTGTCTACTTCCCATTGTATCATTATGAAGGAGCGTTGCTTGGTGAAATGGATTTTGAACATTTCCTTGGCAACTAATTTGGCCAATAAATGTTGTCCAAATTAGAATTCTTATTTGATCCGCAATGACGCCGAAGCTCATTTTGACCAGATTTCTGACCAGATTACGAATCAATGATGAGTGCGAATGACTGCTGAAAATTAATTCAGGACACCGAGACTGACTCAGAAGGGATGTGGCATGGCAGTAAATGAAATTTAGCTCACATATTATAATGAACTAGATGATGATGAATCACAAGTGTGTCTGCTTATTACAAAGGATGTGATACATTATGATATGACTACTACATATTTCATGCTTTCTTTACGAGCTAAATTGCAAATGTGTTTCGAAGAATTTAGCTGGATGAACTGTTTCTCAAAGGATGACACAGTTTCATTGGATAATATCAATCAACTGCGTCCTGTTCTAACTGATTCTAACTGATTCCTGGTAACTCATATGCAAAAATAGGGAACGATTCCTTAGTATTAGTAGTATCATCTTATAAGCTTCTTGATCAAAATAATTTACGAGAAGTCATTACGTCATTTTATTAAATATGAGTAATATAATAAATCCAACCCACGATATAAGATACAAATTGTATTTCTATTTTATTTATTCGGATTGAGTCGAGTGGCTAACATTATTTTTGTAGCTGGACATTGCCTTAATCTATCTTTTTCTGTGAAGCTGACGTTTTCTCTTCCCTATCTTGACATTTGAAATGTACTTCAGGAGGGCATACATACTTAATCGTAATCTCATTCGTCCCATGTACCAACAGTCCAATATCAAACCATACCAGGACGTCGACACTTCCAATAACAGCAC
>JAQIXQ010001613.1:0-13680 GCA_034700485.1 Pseudosinella alba | reverse complement strand
AGTAGTCACTCACTCCTTCCTTACTTATTTCACAAAATGTCCTTTCTTCCTTCCCTTTCCCCCCCAAAAAAACTCTGCCAGTTTCACTATATTTTTTTCGCAATGCTCCTCACACAAGTCCTTCCTTTTCTGCCGTTGCTTTCCATTTTGTTTGGAATGGGCTGTGTGTGTGGAGAGAGAGAAAGAGATGGATCCACGGAGAAATGGTATGCCGCGATACGATCCCATTCCATCTCTTCATCCTTTTATTTGATTTCCACTCGCCTTTCACAAAAAGAGAAAGTGGAGAGCCAGGGCCGGGATAAGAGTGGGCGAGTGGGGAGCAGGAGTAATATAATGCTAACAACTTTACCACGCCATGCGAAATGAGCCACTCACCCCGCACTCTCCTTCTGTCTTTGAATAATGCTTACTTATACTGCATTGGATTGCATTGCATCAACTATCAGCTCAACTCATGCTTGTTTGTTCTTCGCCTTCTCAACTTCTCTCCCGTGCAACTGTCTGTTCCTGTCCAACCCAATTCAATTCCGTATTCCTCTGTGAAAGGGATCCGGAGAATCCAATCCGTCCATCTCTTTATCGGGAGTGGATGAAAGGGGAAGGGAGACAGTTCCCAGTTCCAAGTACTGAGAGAAAGAAAGGGAAATAAACAAAGAGTAAACATAACATAGCCGGAGAGAGAGAGAGAGAAAGGAATTGGTTAGAGGAATGCTGGAAGAAATAATTCCAAGGGAAATAAAAGGATCGTCATGATCTGATCATGTTTTTTTGATGGGAGGAAAAAGGAAAGCAGGACAGAGAGACATAAAGGAAAGGAATTCGAATTACAAAAGAAAGAATCTCATCCCTCTACACAAACGGACATGGAGAAGAAAGGACAGATACATAAATAAATATACAATAAATGTAGCCATATTATTAGTTAGGAAAGTAACAAGGATACAAGAAAGGAGAACAGAAGTCGAAATCAAAAGTCATTTGCCTCATGGTTGGAGTTGGAAAGGGAAAAAAAGTTTTTTCGCCAAAGAAAGTTTTTTTTATTACGTAAGAAATATGTATAGGGAAAGAAAAGTATAATTGGAATTGCTTGGCTTAGGCTTATTGCTAGAATTAATAAGGTGGGAGATCATCCAGAAAGGACGCAGTCAGGTTCATATTATTTTCTTTGACAATACGACAGTCTCGGAATGTCGCACGATTTTATCTGTTTTCGTCATGTCCTACTTTATGAACGAGCCCTAATTCTGGAAGGGAAAGTTTAGCATTTAGAGACTTTGTCACAGAAAACTTGTCAGAAAGTTCTGTCCTCTTGTCCTGTCCGTTATGTCGTGTGAGATGGAAATTCCTAATAAACTTTTTGTATCCGTTTTTTGGCAAAATAAACTATTTTTGAATTTTGTATTAGCACATTCTTCATTTATGAAATATTCATTAACTTTTTGCTCCAATTTACCCTTCATCCCGCACACACCATGCCTAATTAAATTAGATAAATAAGGTGCACTCTACATCTCTTCTCCCCTTTAAAATATTTATGCTAATCGCTGTCATGCTGCTCATGCTGCTCGCTCAGAAGCAAACGAAGACAACCCATTCCTTAAGTTACTCGCATGGCGAATCAAACAAGCTCATTCATTCACGGTGTTGATTATCTCTCAAGACTTAAGTGGAAGAATATGATAGTTTGTCAAAAGAGAGACAAACAAGAGGCAAGACCACACACAAGCAGCTTCCCATTCAGCTTCACATCCTTTGAGCTGAGACTAAAAGTTGAGTGGTTCAGTAGGTAAATGGATATGGTTTGTATAACGTATAAAATAGTTCATATCAGATTAGAATCATCGTCATCATCCTCAAGCCCAGCACCATATCCTCCACACAGAAGATTTTCCTTCCTTCCCATTTTATTCATTTTCATTTGGGGAAGGGGGAATTACCGCCCATCCCATTTTGCAAACTTTCCGAGGAGAAAACATTATTCATCTAAAGTACGTGCAAGGAATCCGCAAACAATAACAAGAAAAAACAGTTCATGATGAAGATGAAAGTCCCAACAGTGGCTGGAGCTTTAGGCAAGTCAACGGATAAAGGGGCTCCACCATCACCAACAGAATTAGAAATCAAAAGGGATTAATTTGTTTTGTTTGCTTTAAGGACGTGTTTGTTTCTGATTGTGCGATGTTGAGCTGAGGAGGAGGCTGTAAGAGGCTGGGCTGGACTGGAACATTTTGTGCAAAATATTTACCGCACATATTGTGCAAAAATAATTTCCTACCATATTGTGGAGAGAGGACAATAATAGCACGCAAGTTGGAGTAGATGACGCTTTTATCCTTAAATCAGCTCCTTAAAAGGCTTCTTTAGCAGCCCTGAATGGGATTCATGAACACGGTTATGAATTACTTACTTTTGAAAAAAAGGAGAATCATCTAATTTTACTATATATCTACCAAAATTGAAAAATATTTCATAATACCAATCGCGTAATTCTCAAATTGACACAGTAATTTACATGCACTTATGCGAATTGCAAATTTTATGCAGGGGGAAAATATGAGTTATTTAGCTGATTGAATATATTGAATTGGTCCAATTTAGTAAATCGTCATCTCTCATCACATCACTGGCTTGCTCTTAATGTTTGAAAATGAATTATGCAAGTACTTTATTTCAATGACCTGACTATTTATATATAATATGAATTTCTATTCATATTCTTATTTTACTTGAAAAAGCTTTCAATATTCCATTCAGCCCAATCCCACTCCAAACTAAATTGAATGAAATGAAGTAATGCAGAAAAAAAATTATGATGATATCGCGAATTACGATATTGACAAAGACCCATTTGAAGCCTCTATAGTCAATCCACCCAACCTCGTCGTTGTAAAAGCATCATCCAATTTTGATATTATTTTGGGAAAGAACCTTGAAACAGTTGAAACTGCATAATATTTAAGTATAGAAATGTATTTTTATTTCACTCATTCTCATCTCATATCCCATATCCATCCTCTCAATCCCACTCTCAGCTCATCTCATGGACTAGTGTGGAGGGCCAGAATTCAGAGGATGAAGTAAAAAAAGAGGAAAAGAAGCTGATTCCGATATTCTGTTCTCTGACACTGACAACGCGGCTACGGCCTAGGCAGACATTCTGACGCTGCACAATTTTTTGCACAGATAAAAACATGAGTAAAGTAGTTTTATCGACTTTTGTTGGACTTGCTTAGTTTTATTTGATAGAGAAGAGAGGGGGAGTCGGAAATCAGGGCGATATTATGAACAGAGAAATATGAGCGTACGTGCCGTGATGATGTAGATGGATCCAATACAATTTCAGTATTTTTTTTATCCTTTTTATGCCACCCTCATCCTCGTCCTCAGATCCACTTCCTTTTCCCCCCTTGGACCTACACCATGCCATATTCCACCAAACATCCTCAGATCCACTTCCTTTTTCCCCCTTGGACCATATTCCACCAAACATGAAATGTACAGAGTGGGGGACTCTCTCTCTGCAGTGGAGTTGGAGTTTCGTGGAAATGGATGAAAATGGGATGAAAAATATGCCCAGTTGCTAATGCTAACTGGTTAGTGGGCGTGTGAGCCAATTTATTCTAGTCAGATCCTTTTCTATTAAAAAGCCGATGGGGAAGAAGCGACCATTTTCGCATGTCCGATCTGGATTTAGCAGGATTCAAGGAAGATATTTGGATTTTTTTCTCTGGTGTCACACCCAACATGGCTTACTTGTGATTTGAAAATGTGGTGCTTTGAAAACTGGTAGGGATTTTTTCCTGGTTTTGGTTTTAAAAGTCAAGCTCAGCCATTCATTGGAAACAATTATTTTGCAATTTATCATCAAGCCTTGTACGGCCAGGTGTATAATTAGAGGGAAAATTGGGGGTGTGGAGATGATGATTGCTGTTGCCGTCATAGTCATCAACTCATCAAATGGTTATTACCGGGGCTGTCGCGGTGTATGTCGGTACTCTTGTGTCCTTTGATGACTGAATGAATGACTGCTCTTCATCCTCCATCCATCCTTCATCAACAACTACCTGATCATTTGAACTAACCACTTGACTTTGTAATTTTTTCATAGATTTATTAGGACTAGAACAAAAAATTTGGGTACTCATCATCCAATTTAGTTAGTAGCGGAATATTCACTTCGACTTGAATGCCGAATCTCTCCCCATTTCACGTTTTTCCCACATCCTGTTTCACGACGACATTATCATTTGAAGTTTTCAGTCTTTTGCAAGGATAAAAAAAGTCGTAGAGAGCTGAGGAGGGGATAGATATGGATGGAGCAAGGAGAGAGCTCATCATCGTCAGAAGAGTCAAAAGACCAAAACGAGATTTTAGCTTTCACATTAACTCAGTCAGCCATTCAGCTTGGGACTTTGACTAGAAACTTTGAGAGTCAGTCAACCGTTTCACATAAAAATAGACCATTTTAGGTAAAAACTACCGTAAAACTTTTGAATATGATCGGCCCCTAGCCCAAATCTCATTCTAAATTGGCACACATAATGTAAAAATCGGTAAAGTGATTTGAATTCTAGTCAAAAGTTGGCCGGATATCCGAAGTCACTAGAAAAATAGAGTACCCGGTCATATTTTGAATTTTTACGTAATGTGAGAATAAGATATATTATGTGTATGCAAACTAGACAAGATAACTTCCACAAATTGCAGTGAAACCATTAATTTCACAATCGAATTTGGAATTACAAAAATTTTTACAATAATTTTTGTGCTCGCAGAAACGGTTATGCTGAAGACTCTCTGCACTTTACAGAGAATACATAAAAGTATTCAAGTCTAGAGTCAAGTGAGCGGGGTTCTAGAGTGAAAAAGTTGTAAAAATAAATCAGAGAGCACATTTTCCTCGCTGTCAGAGTGTGAGAAAAAGTGAGATACCATTTGACCAAGTAACTACACTCTGTGATACTGTAATATAATTTTTTGCACTTTTATAAGAAAACGATATAAGCCAAGATGATGGGAAGGAATATGGAGGGACTATGATAATGCCACGACACACGACGACCAAGTAAAATTGCAAACTTTTTTTTTTATCTCAATTGCCATTACTATTACCATTACCTTCGGCTAGCATTGTAACTTGTACTTATATGTCTTGTAACTGTCTATCTAAAAGTAATGGGCATCCAGTTTAAAGTTGGGATTTAGATAAAAGTGTTCAATTTCAATTCTGACTGGTTGTGCGGTGATCACACGAAGATGATGATGGCGATAGGATGAAATTGGAAATGTGAAACGGGATTACTTATATATCGCAAATTGTGCTATTTTATAACGTAGTCTCCCAGTTAAGTTGCAAAACCTGTAAATAGGATTGCGACAAAAAAGGAAGAAACGAATTCCGGGATTGGGTAACAGTTTCCGAGAATATGGGAAATATTAATATATGCCATATTAAGCCGTTTGATATCAAGTCGCAATCACAATCCAGTTTTTTCTGATTCAAAGGAATTCGGAAAGTCAATTTCAGAATTGCGAAAAGAAGTTTACTCCAGCCGAGCCTGAAATGTTTTTTCTGTCATATTTCCTGGAAATGTTTTTAAGAGCTATTTTCCCAGCTTGTTTGAAAACATGTTACATGAGCAATGTAATTAAATTATTAAATTGAATTGTCAACAAAGTGTGATGATGTTTCCTTTTTCGGAGAAGTATGAATATGGCACGTGTTGACATTTGAATGATGATATATTTCTCATACAAATATGACACGTTTGCATTTGTCGTTACAAAATACTCCTACAATCTCGATGTTTTTAAACTTTGTCACATTTCTTGAGTTCCCTTCAGCAGAAAACTCATTCATATATCTCCATCTCCTCTGAAATGATGTTTTTTTATTACATTCCAACAAACTCAAGTTATGAGATGGGGGAAAGGAAAACTAATTCAGAGATGTAATCTGATCTTGATGATGATGTTGCTGCTGATGTTGAATAAGTTGTTTTTAAAGAGATTCCTTTGGAAAAGGGGTTCTCACGAAAATATGAAATGAAAATAAAATTGTTTTCAATGAAACTCATATCATATCTCCCAGCAGGAAAAAGTGTCCCCCGCCCAGGCGTCCCATCCGTCCTGCTTTTGGAAGGACAGTCCTGCTTTCAGATACCTTGTCCTTCCGAAAGCTGTCCTTCCATACTGTCCTTCTTTTGACAAAAATGTGTCAATTCCTTACAATTTCAATAATTTTGCTTAAAATTGGACTTTTCGAAAGATAATTCCAAAAAATTCGGGCTCGCTTCGCTCGCCAACCCAGTTTTCTTTTGGTTTTAGCAGATAGATTGGGAATTTCACTCTATTTTATATTTTAAAACTCCAATTTTAGCATAAAATGCCTTCTAAATATACGAAACACAAAATATTTCTTTATATGACCTTTTGAAAAATGGGAAATACGAAAGGGGTCCTTCTTTGACCTTTCGAAAAATGGGAAATACGAAAGGTGTCCTTCTTTTGCGTTTTGAAAATATGGGATGCCTGCCCCCGCCATCTCCGCTAATGTAATAATAAGCAAGCGAGAAAGTTCTCTCGTTCTCTGAGAGTTGAAATGAAACGAGAATGGAATGAGATGGAAAAGTGATTTCTTTCTCATCATCACTTTTACAATGTATCAGTTTTTCTAATTTATTTTTCAAGGATATTTGAACAAACTGGGACGTAATATAGTTATGAGATCGACAAGTTTACATAAAACGTTATTTTGAACGAATGTATATTTTTGATTAAACTGAACATTTACAGATAGAGAATTATGTATGCCTATATGAAACGGTCCATGTCGCATATCTCACGGGTGGCATAAAAACCCAGTGAGAAACCCAATTTAGCCTTTATATGAAGCAATCTTCATGATCCCCCTCATTGTTTTTTATTACGAGGGCATGTAAACGGGTAAAAAAAATATAAACATGTATGAAAATTGACTGTTGCTGATCCGCATTAAGATTAAGCCCGCTATTTAGCTCATATTGCATGTATGTTCCCGTTTAGTAGAGAGAGAGAAAAAAAACATAATTATGATCCACCCAATTTCAAGATCTGTAATAAAAGTGGAATCATCTTCACATTTTCTCGAGGGAGTTTTTTATGGGACGATGTTGGGTAAATAGTAAATAGCTCGCAAAAAAAGAAAGACTAAATAGGACTGAAAGAAATTTAAAATTGAGATGTGATATGGTCTCCTCATCACCATCGTCATGATCGGCCTCATCATCACCGCTCAATAAAATAGAGGATGGTTCCGTCCTCCCCCTCCTCCTTCGTGTCCTTCTTTCTCATTTTTTATTTAGTTTCTCATCATCTCTCAGTCAGATCAAGACCAGAAACCAGATAACCAGATTCAGAGCCAAGCCAGGCCAAAGGAAGAAAGTCAAGAGCACGTACTCCTGGTCCTGAATAGTTTTTTTTAAACCCCTTCTTGGCTTTTCAGAGGAAATTGTATTTTCATATAGAAAAAAAGAAAATATTTTTGCGGGCAAGCCAACCTGCTCCATTTTTATTTTGGTTTATTTCACACATGTCAAAACATTTTAGCAACTTGAGGGGGAAGGGGGATATGGAGGAACCGGATAGAGGTGAACTGATTACATGATTGAGATCGGGAATAGGATAATGTCTTCTCATGTATAAAAAAATGTATCAGACAATAATTTAAAAGACACACTGTCTGCTTCCCCCCGTCTCACTGTCAAAAATAAATGAGAATTTCGGGACAAACCATCATAAAAAACTACTGCCATGGCTTGGCATAACTAAATAAAATTAGCACATGTCTCATCTCACCCCCATTTTATTTCCGAACAAATTCCCAATTCCCATTCACATTCTCATGTAATGTTATGTAAACAGCATGCTGAAGAACTTGCCAATTTAAATAAAAGACATTGCAATTGCAATGTTGCATTGTTAAAACCCATGTTTATAGCGTAATTCAAGTCAAACTAATCGTAAATAAAAAGGACATGATTACATTATGATTGTTATTGCCTCTCTATAAACTGACTGACAATGGGAGTAGTGGGTGAGCCGTGATCATGGGAGCTTCTTGCCATTTTGTACTTGTATTCAACGGTGAACGGGAAACAGCACGGGACACACACACAGAGCGCAGCCTGCAATTGCAATAATTTTATATGAGCATTCACATAAAAAGCATAGCTATATAACCATACATGAATGAGTGTTATTTTCCTAATGATAATTGTTTTTTATGATTATTATATTGCGGTTTTTCTCTCTCCCTTCTATATTCTCTAGCATAACTGCATTCATTTCTCATCATTATCATCATCCTCCCCTTTTGTCAGCATGATCAGTTACACTCACTCTTAACTAACGAGGAGGTGGATGTGGACTGCCAACAACTGTGGAGGAGTGAATATTGATGCTGGTGACTGCCTCAAGATTGACAAGCAGTTCGATGCAGACGCTGCACCGTGAGTGAGCGCATTGTCAGTGACAGTGTTGTGGTGACGCTTATTTTCTGGCTGTTGTCTTGTTGTCTGCAAAACATTTTTTGAGTCCGACCAAGCGGAAGGATTTTGAGGCTTGAGACTGAGAGTGTAATTGGGATTGAGGAAAGTAATCCGCGAGGAGCATGAAATTGTACGCAGTGCACCAAAAAATATAAATATAAAAACTTCCCCTCCCCCTCAACTCCCCAACTTATCTCCATACTGACAACTTAACTGGAGCAGATTGCGGGATGCGGGACGGAAGGACGCTGATTTTGGAAGGAGGAAAAAGTTGGTGAATGGAAACGGTCGGTGATCTGATGATGATATGATTCCCCATGAAAAATAAACTTTCCCATGCCATCATCATCGTTTCGGTCAGTTTAGCTGATATTGGATAGGAGTTTGGAGTTTATATCGAAGTGGAGTGGAGCTGGAGTATAGAGTGCCAGCGGGGAAACCACAACCCATTTCCTTCTCCTTTCCCATTCAGTCCTGGAATAATTCACGATTCAGGCAGGGATGGATATGAGGATATATACAATAATATGATATGATCGTGGTCTGCCGTCACTTGCAGAAAAGGATATTGCTTTGTTTCCCATGAGATTTTGATGAGATTTGGAATAATAAACCAAGCCTGACAGCTATACAGTGATCCCATCCCCCACACGTCAGGTCTTCTGGTTTCCGACAATTAAAAGGAGGAAGCACAATATGTTCCCCCCGAAAATTACATAACATGACAAAGGAGTAAATTATGACAAGTGGAAAATAACAATAATAACTGTTTACACTTATTGCTTATATTCCCATTTCTCCTCCTCCCTCCATCCTCCCCAAAGTGGGTTTTCCAGTTGGGGTAATAATTTGGATGTGATGTTGATGTGACAAAGACATTAATATTCAAATGGAAATGAAATTGAATTTTGGCTTCGCCCACAACCGGATGGATGCTCTTTATGGATGGATGAAGCCTTTTTTGCATAATTAAGGTAGGGGGAAATATGGCTCCATCTCCATCCAAGTCTTCTTGATTACGTAATTACGTTCACAGCATAGCACATTCTACCAGAGAATAATATGGGAAAATGGGCATATGCATTGGAAATTAAACTGGAAAGGAGACTGAACGAATGACTGATATATTCCATCAAAGAAGGGGAAGGGAACAACGAGCAAGGGAAAGTGTTCCGTGTTCACAGAGAGAATCCACTCCAGTCCATATGTAACCACGTTCAGAACTCAATTAAGCCGGAGTTCATTAACTTAACCAGACAGACTAAAGTCAATATATGATCAAGTGAAAGCCACAGAGTTTCGACAGGCCTGAAGGAACGCTGAAAGCTTTTACATCATCCCATCATCATCATCGTCATCTACCACCAAAACTCGGGCAAACTTTCTGCTCATCAATCACTTGAATAGTGGCAGTGGACGAGTTTCCTCCCACCTCTCCATATATCCACCCCGTCATCATTCCCATCATCCTCATCAACTTCACGGGCCTAACCGTAAAAAATCAACAATACGGAATGCGGAGTAGTGTCAATACGGTCATGTCATGAGTGAGCGAGTTTAGTATTTGTGATCGTGATGATGGCACAATGAATGACGCTTGAAGTGAAATACAGACACAAGAAGGAACAGTTTTATTTAGCTATTTCATGTGGCTCATCCTGATGCTAATGTGACCTAAAAAGGGAGAAGGATTGCAAATTATAGAAACCAAATGAACAAATAGACAATAGTGCACAGTCGTAAAAATTATTATTATATTATCCTCCAAAGCTACATTACTTTTTACAGGGTAATAAAAATAAAATCTCAAATTGTTCAATATTGAAGGAATATGTAATTTGCATTGATTCCTCGTAAAAAAGACTTTCAAGAAATGACTTGGGTAGGTAGATATATTTTTTCATGTTTCATTTCATGTCAATTGTTCAGCCCGTCATTAAAAAACAAACATGAACATTTATGAGGGAATGAGTGAGTGAAACCGAGCACGAGAAATTGTAACTGTGCCTAAATGGCTAAAGGAAATATGGTTAACTGATCGTCCGGCTTTCCTCATCTCGTGTCCATTCCTCATTTCAAGCGTCCCAGCCTTCTTACCCAACAACGTAACGAGAACGTAATAGAGGAAGACTGCCGACTGCGTCGAGGAAGAGGAGGAAACCATCCAATGTTACATGCAACGCAACTATAAAAACCTTTAAAATATTAAAATTAGGTGTAATTACAATTATCATAATAGACGCCTCTTTTAAATGAGGGAAGAGTTGTGAGCTTTGAGCTGTGACCGTGAGCTCCTCTCAAAACTCTAAATAGAAATTGTCAGTTTCCTGGAAAAGTGAAATTCAAAATGAGGCATTGTTCTTTCATCTAGTCTCTGGTCCTGAGTGCTAAAAAAATTGTGTGAATCGTGATGGGTGCTGAATGAAAAAAAAATGTCGTGGACTATATTACCGTTTTGGGGAGTTGACTGGATGTAATAATGAATAATGAAATGAAACATGAGATGAGAGAAAAGTTAAAATGCTAAAAAAATAAATCTGATGATGCTTGTAAAGTTGAGTGGGAGGATAATATAACTGGGACCCGGTTGTGTTTACAAACAGTATGCTAAACTACCTTATAATTTCCATTACACCCATCCCCATGAAATAATTTATTGACAGTTGTAATGTAAAACGTAACTGTGGTTTGGGGAAATGCAAACAAACAGGAAGAAAATCTAACTCTAACTAAAGCTCTGCAATATAGTCCGTCATACAAATTCGTGCAGACACAAGGGGAGAAGGAGAGCGACGAGAGTGCAGCAGGTGTGCATGAAATTATTTACAAAGGCTGAAAAAATATGTGTAATGTTATGTGAGTCATGATGGCAAATTGACAATTTAGCGTTAAACAGGAGGAAATGCTGCTATTCCACGAAAGGAGCAAAATGTTAACTAATAAGGATAATGTGCTGGCTGTCTGATATGCCCTGGCGTAATGGCTTCAGCCAAAGTCCCAAAAATTACCACTAAAATCCAGATGGAGGTGGAAGTGGCCAGGCTAGGCTCTCTCCTCTCTGATAACTGGGAAAAGTGAAGCTAAAGCTGAATAATGCTAGTAGAGCCATCGCCATAATCATAAATTTAATTAATTAATCCTCCTGTTATTAAACTGCTTACGGGGGAAGGAAGGAGAGAGGATATAAAAAGTATGCTGGGGCAAAGTGAAGGTGACTCTTATTAAATTAACCAATTTAAGTCAACAACAGAGATACTGGCCATAAGGGAGAAGTCAAGCGTGGAAGCTGGAAAAGGGGAAGTGAAGCGATGAGAACATGATAAGTTCCAAACTGTACTTGGAAAGACGTATAGATTGAGCCTGAGCAAGAAAGCTTTTTTTATTGGAGCCAACCAACGTGAACGTTTCCCTACCCACCATTGTGCATTGCCACAACGATAGCTCTATTTCATTCCATATCATCATCATAAAATATGGCTTTAGGGCCAATATACCTTCACCTTCTGCGGTTTAATCAGAAGCAGGCACGGAGCCCAACGATAAATTTTATAAATCTGACCTAGCAGCTTTTTTATCGTTAAAAAAGTTTATGATTTCGTTCGTGGAAAATGTATCCGAATTTTTTCTCAAAAGTTGAGACACTGTTCAGAGGAGTTGGAGAGCTCATTTCCAATCCCTGTGAGGTGAAGTGAAGCAGACGCAGAGTAAAGGAAAGTTTTTTTTTATACTTACCTATCTTGATCCCCAGTTCCCGTCTCACCATCATGACCCGGTGCTATCTTAAGCGATCAGCCAAGACGGCTGCAGCCTTGATGGTGGCATTTATCATGGTCCTCGCCATGGTGGACACAAGAACCCGGTACAATAGCTTCATGATGTCCATGGACGGCTCCGACACATATCCCCCAAGTGAGTTGGGGGTGAAGCGAGGCAGAGTTAGCAGACTGACGCTCCCTACATATTATGCAAACAAGACTGACAATCACATTCAACCCCGACATAATCATATTCGTTTGGAATCCAGGAGTGGAGGGGGTGCGGGTGACAAGAATGACATTGGTAGCAATGAAATAACCATGATGGGGGCAGGGGGACAGTTCCCCCTGGACAATGGATCTCTGACCCTGAGGTTTTGGAACTTGGTGAACAGCTCAAGCATAGCCAAGGGGATGGCCATCGAGGACGGGTCACAACTTCCCAATTTGTGGAGGCCGGAAGTGTTCTCTTCAAATTATCTATTGGAGCAGAGAGATGATGATCGGGTGCTAGCCCAATTGATATGGGCGATGGAGGCTAGTAACCTCACGGAAAACGGGGGGAAGCCTCCCCCCATGAAATCCATCTACCTGCCGGACTCCTTCCGCTGGTGGAGCAAAACCAAGTGGCGGAGCCCCCATGTCCTGCAAGAGGATGACTGTCCCGGGAATCCGGGCATCCTACGGAAATGTTCCTTTTCCCAAAGCCGGGAATCCATGGACGCCCTGATAACCGTCCGGGATGCATTCCACACTCGAGATTTTAACGTGCCCAGCAATGTGCTCCGCTTCTACTTCATGTTGGAGTCCCCCATCTTCTCCCATGCCACTCTGAAGCGGACTAACGATCTGATGGCGACGTTTTATCGGGGGTCGGATGTGAATACCCCGTATGGGAAATGGGTTTATTTTGATCCCGCAGTCAGATCCAAGGATCAAGGTAAAGTAAACAGCCCAATTTTTGGCAGAAAAGCCCATTCCACTTTATCGTCGAATCCGATCTGATCCCTGATCTCCCCCTCCATTATTCCATTCCAATCCAATTTATTTTATTTTTTTTCTTATACAGAAAGGGATTACGCGAAGGGGAAGAGCAAAATGGCTGCAATATTTACGTCCAACTGCCATCCCTGGAATAATCGAATGGGCTACGTGAGGGAGTTGCAGAAGTATGTGGGGGTAGATGTGTTTGGAGCCTGTGGCCAGAAGAACTGTCCCAGATATAATCAGAAGGAGTGCTATGACATGCTGAAGCGAGATTATCGCTTTTATCTCAGCTTTGAAAATTCCAATTGTAAGTTGGGAAGGGATATAAACATTTATAAATTAGCTTTTAAAATTCTTCACATGAAAGCTTATCATCATCATCCAGTAAAAAAATATTGTGCTTATCT
>JAQIXQ010001612.1:0-13688 GCA_034700485.1 Pseudosinella alba | reverse complement strand
ATGGTCATTGCGACTTTGAGGTTGAAGGGTGATGGATCCCTTCCTAACATCAAACCAGCGGTGTATGAACCAACTCCTGTCCATCGCCCCCTTATCCATAACCAGACGCCTAAGAAACGTCTCGGTGGTGGAATATGGTTGTGGCGGTGGGGGAGGGGGAACAGGGGCAGGTGGTGCTCGCTACAAGACCTTCCAGACTAATCCTAATATTAGCTCTGGTCGGTTTGTTCCGAAAGGAGTAGCGGCACGACAGTAATCACGCAAGTAGTCTTACAGGGAGAGTCTATAATTAGCCTAATTAGTGGCTACAATTAGCTGGGCTTTTGCTAACTATGTAGAAGTTCCTTCCCATTAATACAGATACAGATACAGAAGTCAATAAGTTAATTTAGCAAGTTAATTTAGGTAAAATGGAGGTTAAATAAAAAATCATGCCAGGAATTCCTTTACATTTCCAAGCAGTTTGTCCTACTACACATATTTAACTAATCATGATTTAGTTTAAAATCAAGCTCACCCATAAATTGAAGATAAAAATTAATTAAAGTGGCCCATATGGAAAATCCATCGCAGTTTGCTCGATTGTGGACCCAAGGTAAGCTATAAAATTAGTTAAAAATGTATCAATAATTAGTAAAAATTATCAAACTTGAGCGTATTTATTGAGGTAAGTATAATTCATTATTTTTACACTGAATTAACCAGACTCACCAATTCATCAAGAGCACTTATCCTCAGTATCCTTGTCTGATTAACTTTGGCTTTGTACTATTAGTATTACTTTTTTAAATGTCTTATTTCTTACATTACCCCATACCATCTAACTTTAAGTTACTTAAATGAGGGCAGCAAAGGGCAAAATGAAGGTACGAGCAAGGACAACGTGTCCAGCCAAATGACTTTAGACAACTGACGCCAACAACTTCAGCTTCTTACAACGAAGATGATTTCGCCATAATCTTGTACGTTGAGAAATACAAATGGACAGATAATTCATGTCCATTATTTTCAGTTGTAAAAGTACCAAGTTCCAATACGGTACTATGATTTAGGCACCTTTTACAATATCTTTGCTTATTTTTACTACGAAATATTTCGTGGACCATTTTTACCCAAGCATGAAAGCTTTAATCCTTTACCCGTGAAAAATCCCGGATTGTCCTGCTTGGGGATAGTTGTAATATATTTATGGAAGGGATGATGATATCGAAATCCGAAATGGATAATACCGAAGCATCCTTTGATGATGACTTGACTACCTGACTAAAAAAATGTTTTCTTCGACTGCCTGATACGGTATGATGCAGAACTTGGAACATAAGTTCAAATCCTTTTATGGAAACCAATCAGCAAATCCCGATGATAAAACCAGTAGGACTGGTTTCTATAGCTAAAATACAAAGTATTATGGAAGCGTTAATTGGTACAATAAATAAATGAAGTTGATGACGACTGTGGCAACATAAGTGAAATGGCAATTTTAACGACTGTACAATAAAATATTTATCAAAGCAGCTAATTCTTTCGCAACAATATAAATGAAACACTCCACCCCCGATCTAATAACACAAGTTTCGGTTCCCCACCAACATTAAGTTTTAACTTGGGCTATAACAATTTTGAAGCTGACAAGTTGCAAAATGATAGAAATATAATATAACAATCAAACTTTCAATTCAAAAAATTCATGAATCCAACTACATATTCTGAACTGATTGCTTTCATTCAACCTATTATTTTACTTGGTAATCCGAATCATGAGCATGATCAATCCAAACACATTACCTGAAACCAGAGCGCTTTTGAAATATTTACAATAATGTCCCTCATTGATTGGGATTACAGAATATTTATTGCTACATTTAAGAATGACATTTAGGTAAGATGAATTACAATAGGCAACCACATAATAATAACTGATAATAATAATATTTTTAAGGGGAAGATCACGGGGAGGGAAACAAACATCAAGGTGGATGATGATGACCATTAGCCGGTGTGTTAATTACAGGGGTAATTTGTCCACCTTATCACTAATCAAATCAGCAATCATGATCCGTTAAGTATTATTTATAATGTTATATAACAAGAAACAGAAATTTTCCCCCTCTCTTCATAATGTAATTTTAAATAGGCTGTTGTGAATGGCAAAAGGAAAAAAGGAGAAAAGGTAAAAAAAGAGAGCTGGAGGGAGGAGGGTGAAACCATTAAATAAAAACATACATCATCATCTAATATCAGACTAATAATTGCTATACACGCATATAAACTATGTAACATTCTTATATAATAATGACATTATGTAATGGCGGATTCAAATATTTAAGCTGCATGTTATGGAACAATTTTAATCATGTCATAACTTTTTTAATGTAAGACATCACAACGATTTAAAAAAATTGGTGCAGTAAATTGCTGCCAGCATTTCGAAATACATATCATATAACAGTGAAAGGAGGGATCATTTTTTTAGCATTAGGTCGAAGGTTTCAGTGAGGAAATGTGAACAAAATCAATTCAATTAAAGAAAGATTTACCATCCGAAAATGAGTGATTCCTTAAATAATTAAGTTATAATTTTACAGTTCAAACAGTTTTCGATTTTTCTGTATTTTTCATAGAAGGGCAAGCAATTTTTTTTTTAAAATCCAGACTGTTTTCAGCTCTACTATAGCCTAATTTATGGAATTGACTGCAGAACTTCAGATTTGTGGTTTTTTCCTCCAGAGTGAAACAACGCGTGATGCTGCGATAAATAGGTGAAAGGTTATGCGTTATTACCGTCAGGTCGTCCTAATTCATTCCCTGAACTTTGAAACTAAATGAAAATGAATGATATGATTAATGAAATTAGGTATGTAAGTCGCTGCACTTATGGCACTGCATCAGGTAGATATGAACGGTTTTTGAAATTAAGAAAAAATAATAGTATCGGAATTCTTCATAATTATTTTTGTTAGAAACTAATCTAATCCTATGAAACTGGAAGATTCTCACAGTTGGAAAAAAATATTTACGTGTCGACTGACCTGAAATAAGTACTGCATATTTTTTTAGCTCCATTAACCAAGTACCTATTTCCACACATAATTTGTTTTTAAAGGAGCAGAAACTTGGAAAATATAAATAACTTGTGTCTGCATTCTGCATGATTCCAGGTAAACCAACTTTAGCATGAAATGATATGGACTATGTGGAACGCGTTGTATTGTAGGTAGGTACTAGTGAAGCTGTCGGGAAAGGTTTGCAGCTTTGTCCAAAATAATGCTTCCCCTCTTAAAATATCTCAACTAAATTCCTCGGAATTCTTATTCAACGAAAATTAAGAATGGGAGAAAGGGTCCCTTCAGAATTTATTTCTGTCTCGTCAGATATTGAATAAGAAACTTCCATCTTGGGTAAATTTTGCTCCATGATGGATTATGTAGATTAATGTTACGTGCGTGTTAGGACTTCGACTTGGTTGACAAAGGTGAAGTGAGGTAGCGAGCAGGGAGTATAAAAGGGCATGCCAGGATGAAAACCAATTCACTCGCTACTTATCCCCCACTCCTGTCACTTCAACTTGCACTTCATTAGCCAGCATCTATCCCCAACTATTTTTTTTCATTTCATTTTTTTTTCTTTTCTGACCAAAGTCATAGTCGTAATATCCCAATCGTTAAAATGGATTTCAAACTACTCCTTTGCTCAACTATTGCTATCACTTGGGCAATGGTGGATGCCAAGTCTGCAGACGATCCCGGTTTCAAATTGGGTGCTGATGATGAGGGAAAGCTGGAACTATTGATTGTAGGTTGACATGAAGTTCTGGGAAATGAACGATTTCACATTATCACTTTTAAAGGGTTTTTCTCAAATTATTTCTTTCATGGCATTCCCATGTTAATTATTCTGTTTTGCAGTTCCGAGCCAAGATGGACGCTGATACCATTCTGGATGAGGACTGGACGGATATGGAAAGGACATTCCCATATAAGTTCATGACAGGCGGCATTCCCAGTTCCCTTAGAAGCGTCGCCCTCTACATACCTGTGGGCATGTGGGATTTGACAGCTTTTGCAACATTCTCCGAAGACGACAAGACCAGATATTTTAGATACATTTTCTCAAAAATTTTTGAGGATGCGAGCCGCAAAGCCGGCTTCAACTTCCATTCCAACCAAGATGACCTCCCCAAGTTTGACATTGTCGTGGACCTGAAAGGAACGGGAAGGATGTCCCAGGAATTAGGATTGGACATTCAGGGAGTTTTCAAGAAACAAGTAGAACTTTTGGTTCAGAAAGGAATCAAGGCACTCGCCCACCTGGGGAAAGCGCATACTATGATGTACCGGGAGGCAGTGGACGCCGTGCTGTTTGTTAATGGTTAGTGGCTGGCTATCAATAAAATTAACTATGAAATGAAATCGATTAATTTCCAAGGTGAAGATTTAGGTAAAACTAATTAATAATTTTACACTTGCTGTTCTAGTTCCTCTTGGCGGACCTAATCTCGGTTGTTTGTGGGAATCCGAAGGAAGTTTCCATTGTCGACAATTCTGTCACGAAAATGAAATTGGCCCGTGCGAGGATTTTGTTGTCTAACGTAGCCTATTTCCAGGGTTTCAAATGTCATTGTTGTTGTTCTTTTATTCATAAATGCAATTAATGTACTTACGATTAGTACATGAGTTAAGTACCTCTTCAAGGTATGCTTTATAAGATTGAGTTTATTATTTTCTTTGTAAATATGAAAGCATGCAAATAATAATCCAGAATTATACTTAAAATGAGAAGGATCCAATGAATTTAAATTGACAGTTTTAATTGCATATTTTATTCGTTAGTTACCTTTAATCTTTAATCATTCCTCCACAACCACGTGAATAATTTTTGTTAGATGTAGCTAGGACTAGGACATGGCATTTTTACAATCCAAATTAATTAATTTTTACAAATTAATTTATTTTATGGGAAGGTACTCTAATAGAGCAACTCTATACTCCTGTTCATTCTAGCATATTCAATTATCATGTCATTCATTAAGAATAGTTAGATTTTTCAGTTAACGTTCAATATTTACGATGGGACTGCCAGGTGCGAATTGTAAACCATATCGGCGTCTCATATTCCATTGAGAGACTTATAATCAAGTAACGACATATAATTTATTAAATATAATATTCGCAGCCAAAGTCACTTTAAAGAAACAAAATATGGTAACTATAAAGTCCGTCGCAAGTGTATTACGTTTATATTTTGTCAGTTACGTGTCAAATGCTAATTAAACTTCAGTTGATAAAAACTTCCAGTCCTTTGCATTGGCAAATTGTGCATACATTTGCCACGTAACTTACAAAATATAAACATAATACACTTGCGACGGACTTTATAGTTACCATATTTTGTTTCTTTAGAGGTTCAGTTGGCGAAGCACTGTATAAATTGCTGACTCGATTAACAACTGTTTCTCCCACATCAATTAATACTCTAAACCATCCAAAACATGACGATGTTCACAAGGTCTAAAGTTCGGGAGTTGTATTATCTGATCAAGACGACAAAGTGGGGAGATGGCCGTAGTCTTCAACTGATCCATTACATATGTCTGCTCCCCATACACTACGATTTCAAAACAAAGCTTTTTACCGTCGCCAACTTATCAGCTAAACTAAAGATATTCCACTTTATTTCTAGAAGGAGGCTGTCACTGCCGGGAATCAAAAAAGCCTTTTCGTTGAATGGTTTGTGGTGATTGCCATCAAGCTCCCACGCCCATTTTTGGCCTACATGTATTTCTGCCATTCGCACAGATATGCCGATTGTCCCAACGGCTTCATACGGATTGGGGATGAAGGTGTGTCAAATTTATAATCTTAATAATATTATATCATGCTTCACGATATTAACTATCACATTGCTAATCTAGATGGATTCCGATACAACTCCAGGGCATTCCGAGGGACGTCTGCTAAGCGCCTCTCTCGATTAGTGACCTCCATTTTGACCTTCACCCTTCTCGAACCATCTGCCCTGAATAATTTTACATTCCTGAAACACAGTCACAGCTTCAGATATTACCACTGGACTTGGTTATGGAACGACCTCAATTGGAATCACCCAATGATTATCCAGTTTCATTGCTCTGCACATAACATCATGGGCAGTTTCTGTTATTCTTTGTTTCCTAACGGTTCCGTTGACACTGCTCAACTTTCATGTGAAAACTCTCAAGTAAACTTAATAAATTAAAATAATTATTCGTCCGTCCATTTTTTAAAATAACTTTATCTAGTTAACTAGATGATGGGAATCATCTAGTTGATTGGGATTGATGGGAATTCTTCTCATCATTTCAGATCTGACCTGGAGAGGTTTGTCCAGATGAATTAGATTTGGCTCCACCTTCGTGTCCTTCACCTACTCAACTCCCTGCTCAACTCGGGGACCTTCGGGGTACTTGTTTTTTTTTTTACACCCCATCCTGCGGACAAATCCTTGCACGCTCCTCAAACGCGTTAGTGGCTCGGGAATTCATAATCATCTTCATCCACCCTTTCATGATCAGGGAATTAATGATGTCTGCTGTCAACATCACTGGCAATTCCCAGGATATCATTACGGCTATTAGAAGAAAGCCGTCCTGGCAAGCTTGGCCCGTGTCAAGAATTGAATGACACTTACAATTAGTTATATGTGAAGCTGTAAAGGAGATTGGAGACTGACGTTAACATAACTGCTACTGATATACTTAATTTCTCATTTAAGAGAAATCTACCTGGGAGAAGAGTCATGTCATGTCATGCCGTATCCCATTCCACATTATTATCGCATTTTCCCTTTGCATGTCATTTTTTTTACCCACACGCCTACTCCTCATCATATCATCTCCTTGCTTTTCGTTAATTGTTTTGCTTTGGATGTGAAACTAAAATCGTGCAATTATATGCATGCATGCATGCATGCATGCACCCATGCATGCATCAAATCAAGGGAATAATTATTATAACTTGCCATGCATCTTCTCATTGAATCCGATTAAATTTTAGAGTCTTTTGTAATGTTGGTGGACGAAAGAGTGTCAGGGGGAATGAAATGCACAAAAAAAATCGTGGATGAGGTTCACTTTGACTTTACAATGTAAAGTTTACATATATGAGCGGACAGCTTCCTTTGTTCCCCAATCACTGGATATGAATGGAATTTTTATGGCCTAACTGTAATTGCCAAAAGTACCAGAGTGAAAGGGCGTAATAAGTAGAATTGGAGGGCATAGTTTAATCCTGGAGTGAAATAGTTTTCGATATTATGAGCTTGTAAAAAAATTACATGGAGGGATGTAATGTAAGTTCCTTGAGTTGACTATGTTCGGATGAAAGTACTTAAGAGGATGGTATTTATTGTCATTTACAATTTCAAGAATCTGTTACATATTCATTGAGGTTACAAGCTCAATAATTTTATTATTTGACATTTTTGTTTTCATTTTTAAAATGCACATCGAATTCATAAAAAAATAAAACAAGTCATAAATTACAACATCAAAATAATATAATTCAACAAGTTGTTTTCTTACATATCGTGTTAATATTAGACTTACATTAATTCATGCTTAAATTATTTACAATTTACATGCACTCGAAACTAGCTATCCTACTTAACCTAATCCACATTTTTCGGGCGCACCAACAGGTCAAAGCAGTCTTCTGCTTGTCTGTAGACTAGTCCTTAATTTTTATTATTTACAATTTAGTCCGTATTAAAACTAGTTACAAAAAATCACACCAAACTACAACAGTACCACGAATGTCGTCAATTTTTATATCACTACTTGCGTTCACAATACCAATTTGAAATACTTCGTAAAAGTATCCTAAATTGAGCAATTAGCAAAGCTTCCCGTACATTAAAAAGCAATGAAATGATATATATGGTCTATGGACTTGGATAGCTGTTAATAATGTATTCCTTTTTAGGGCTGTTCATATTTAGGGCTGATCATAAAGACCTTCAGAAGAAAGCAAATGAGCTTCAAGAACATTCCTTTTACGGGATAGCCAGGTCGCAAAAGGAGCTGAGTGATTTTTAGCTGGTTCCACGACCATCGGGCATTGAGATTAGTCAACGGTAGCCGTATTTATAATCTTGCTAATGTAGAAGACGAGGAGAGGCTTAATTAGATTGACCATCACAATACATTTTTGTGAATGACCAAGTGGCAAAGGTTAATGAATTGTCCCCAATATTGACCAAGTCAAGTTGAAAGATAAGAGTTTTATGGACACACTGGATATATCATAATGGGTTAATTTCTCATGGATGAAGTATCATGAATTGAGTCATGGCTTTAAACATCCAGGACAAGTGAAAGTAATTTGAACTTTGCGAGCAATTGCAAAATAAGGGATCCTTCAAAGGAATTTAAAGCTCTACTTGGCGAAATGCTTCACTCGCACAGTGAGGATAAACCTTTTCACCGACTCTAATGGATGGGTAGAAAAACCGGTGGTTTGTATTCCTTTTCGATTGTGATAAGGGATGCAATTGGGCATGTTAGAGAGCAAATGCATCTTTTTCATCGATTTCTTAATTTGGACCCGGAATATCTTGGAAAGGGTTACATTAGTTTAGGAAAAAATACTTTTCCTGCAAGAGACTCTACGACCATTTCCCAATTTCTACTTTTATGTAAAGTCAAACTTTTCGACTTATAGAAACATTACTGTATTTCAAATGTGATCGTAATCATTAGACATACATGTCAGAAAAGTAAATGTGCCGAATTAGCTTAATATCATCCTTGTGGTGTCACATCAGCTTCCTCAGATATGGTCTGATATTGATAACATTAGAATATGATCATGATGATGAGTAGTTTGAACACGGACACACATGGCACATGATTGGTGCTATACAATTTCACCGCATTACGTCTTAAACTTTTGCTTTTGCAAGTCGCACATTTTAACATGACAAATTGAAAGTGAATGGCTGCAATACCTATATAGCCGTTCAGTTTTCAATGTCCGTTCAATAAGGAGAAAATGAATGGGCCAATAAATCAAGCGCATCAACCGTTTTGGTCATACTGTGCTACTCACGTCCATAAAGTATTTCTGAGACCGTGTCTTTATATTATTTGGTATTTGACAAAACTTTCCTTAC
Source organism: Pseudosinella alba (assembly GCA_034700485.1). NCBI lineage: Eukaryota > Metazoa > Arthropoda > Collembola > Entomobryomorpha > Entomobryidae > Pseudosinella > Pseudosinella alba. Next base: position 4,541 of record JAQIXQ010001612.1, on the reverse strand, counting down.
ATTGGAAAGGAATGAATCTTTTAGAGTCCGGAAATCGCAGTATCAAGCAAATATGATTTGAACGGCTTACTAAACAAGTTTATTGGGATCGAGAAAATATACTATCCTCACGTTACTTAAGATAAGGCAAGTCGGATATTTTCTTACCGATAGGGTTATAAATATAATATAATTGCAATGATGACGAATGAATTACTAGAGTACATTTCTACATAACCAGAATGTTTTCTTTTGGCGCAAAACAATCCATCCCATCCCTTTCATCAATACATTTGACAAGAAGGACATAATTTACTAACGACATGAAGTCAACCCTGAGAACTTGATATCGCTTTATGGAGTGGACGAGTGGCTATACATTCCCTAAGATGCATAATCAAAAATAACCGTACATGTAATCCTAGGCTTAAAGCACACTTTCAAATGACATTGGATTTCATTACTCATCATCTGTGAATGATCTAGTAGCAAAGGTTAAAGACTTGTCGCTGCTTTCGACAATAACGTTGAGCAAGTCAATTTTAAAGACGAGAGTTTTATGAATGCACATGATAAGCACTGCCCACTCAAGGATTCATGTCCCTGGAACAGTGATGAATTATTCAGAATTAGAGCAATGACGAGACGTTAGGTAGGATCCAAGTGAATACATTTTAAACTATGCGAGAAATTTGCAAAAATGGGAAATACTTGCGGTTTGTAATTTGTAACCGTGGCAACTATGCCATCCTTTACAATTACCCTCTGCTGAAAATATGTTCATGACTCCAAACCGCATGGCCAGCATTTCGCATTCAGAATTGTCCCAGGAGTTTGCTTTACACGCATGCCAGATAAGCAAGCAAACAAACTTGAAAAAACCGTCATGACAAGACTATTTATGGATGATGCTAATGCGCTCATTGTCAGTTCATTCGGAAACAATTACATATATTCAGATAATAGGAATTAGCTAAAGACATTACCTATCATCTTCAGCTGAAGAGTCGGGACTATTTCATAAATTATTTCAGAATTTGAAACTTTGTGAAAATTACCTTAACCTTATTTAATTTTTTAACTCGGATATAAAAGGTGACATTGTTCGTGAAACCCAACTGAATATTAAATCCATTTTAAATAATTGAAAATTTAAATGTTATCCAAATTGATTTTTTAAGTTAAAATCTAAAACAAGTCTAGGATTTGCGATTTTGTTCATTGCTGTAACTACGCAATCTCATCAAACTCTTATTAAACTGCTATAAAATCTTAGTTATCTTAAATATATTAGTAAATTATAACTATGATTGACTTGAAGCCCTCCAACCTAACTGATTAGATTCCTAATTAATGCATTTTAATTTTAACAATTTTCAATGTATGACGAGTGAATAGAGAATGTGAACATTAGGCTTCGTGAGCCTGAGTCTGACCGTTTTGAAGTACCCAGTTCCCCGATTCAAGTCATCATCATCATTTTGTTTAATTTGTTGGACGCGAGGATGTGACCAATAAATTAGCTGGTGTGGATGGGGCATTGTGAGAAGTCGCCGAATTTTTGCACGACCCCGTCCCATGTCCCACCCAAGCGAAGACAAAAGTTGAAGAAGAAGCGTTGCCCGATTTCCATCCAAACTGATCCAAACAAATTTTGGGCCCCCTCTCGAAATACGTTCGTCGATAATCCAGGTGGGATGGATTCTTGCCGGATAGTCCAGTCCTAAAAATAAAAATAATAGGGCAATATTTTTAAGACTTAAGAATTTTACCATTCAAGGGCATTTATCGGATTGCGATGTAAAATTACAGTTTTGGCCGTAAACGTAGTCAGTCAAATTATTTAATAAAATTTAGTACAATTAAGGGACTTACATCTGACGATTAATTTTCAACACTTTAGCCTTTGTTGGAGGAGCTTCCGCCATTTCTCGAATTTTCATGTTCCTGAAGATTAGAAAACATATAAATCAATTACTTGTAGGAAGTAAGATAAGGCAAATTAAAAATCATGCCAGGAATTTCTTTACATTTCCAAGCAATTCGTCCAACTATTTAACTTATTAAACCAATTATGATTTACTTTAAAATATAACTCACTCATAAATTGAAGATGAAAATGAATCAAAGTACCCCATATGTAAAGTCCATCCCAGTTTGCTGGATTATGGGCCCGAGGTAAGCTATAAAGAATTTTAAAAAAATATGTCAATAATTTATAAATGTATGCATGAGTATATTTATTTAAGTATTATTCATTATTTTTACGCTGAATTAACCCGACTCACCAATTTATCAAGAGCAATTATCGTCTGTCCCAGTCTGATTAACTGTGGCTGGGGACTTTTGGGTTTTAATTTAAACTGTCACACTTACACTTTGTCTTCTATGTCATGAATTAAAGTAAGTAAAATTTATGTTAGTACTATCTAGTAGTTTTAATTTTTCGAAATGTCTTATTTCTTACATTACCCCGCACCATCTAACTTTCACTAACTTAAATGATGGTAGGGAAGGGCAAATAGAGCTACGAGCAAGAACAATGTTTCCAGGGAGGTTACTTTAGACGACTGAAGCCATCAACTTCAGCTTCTTACAACGAAAATGATTTCGCCGTACTCTTGTACTTTGAGAAATACAAATGCAAAGACAATTCATGTCCATTATTTTCAGTTGCAGAAGTACTAAATTCCAATAAGGTACTTTGACTTAGGTACCTTTTACAAGATATTTGCTTATTTTTACCACGAAATATTTCGTGGACCATTTTTATCCAAGCATGAAAGCTTTAATCCTTTACCCATGAAAATTCCCGTTGTGAATTGTCCTGCTGGAGGACACGTGTGATATATTTATGGAAGGGATGATACCGAAATCTGAAGTGGATATTACCCAATGCACCGATCGATGAGACTTAACTACGTGACTAAAAAAGTTTTTCTTCTACTACAAATAAGGTATGATGCAAACCTTGGAATATAAGTCCTAATCCTTTTTATAAAAAAACTACTCAGAACATCCCGGAGACCCTTTTTTTTTACATTACTCTAGTTTCACAAAGTGTTCCTTTGTTCTTTAAATTGGCATCGCTATACCCAAAGATGGCGGAAATGAAATAGAAATTCTTACTAATCCTGACAACCAGTTGGGACTGGTTTATAAAGTCAAAATACAAAGTATAATTATGGAAAAGTTAATTGCTATAAAGTAAATGATGACGATGACGATATCATGTCAGCTTCAGTAAAATGCCAATGTTAACGACTGTGTAATTACATATTAATCAATACCGTTCATTATTACGCAACAACATAAATAAAATACTCGACCCATGATCTGATATCGCAAGTTTCGGTTCCCCACCAACATTAAGTTTTAACTTGGCTATAGCAATTTTTAATTTGACAAGTTGCAAAATAATAGAAATATGCCGATCAAACTTTGAATTTAAAAATATGCATGAATCCAACTATTCTAAACTAATTCGCTTGCTTTTCCAAGTTTCATTCAACCTATGTTTTCCTTGACAATTCGAATCATGATCGAGCATGACTAAACCAAACACATTACATGAAACCATAGCGCTTTTGAAATATTTACAATGTCCCTCATTGATTGGGATTACAACAGGATATTTGATTACATTTAAGAATGGCATTTGGATCACATAGGAATTACATTAAGCAACCATATAGAAGAAGAATCACTATGACGCGCATAAACTATGTCAGCATTCTTCTAATAATGACATTGGGTAATGGCGGATCCAAATATTTAAGCTGCATGTTACGCAATAATTTTAATCATGTCATAATTTTTTGAACGTAAGAGACAACAACGATTTAAAATTTCTTTTGGTGCAGTTAATTGCTACCAGCAATTTGCATGTCATATAACAGTGAACGGAGAGACCACTTGTATGCATTATGGCCAAGATTTCACTGAGGAAATACAAACAAAATCAATTTAACTAATCAAAGAGTTTCCATCCGAACATGAATGATTCCTAAATTAATTGAGTTCTAGCGAATTTTACAGTTCAAACAGTTTTTTTATTTTTATGTTTTTCATAGGAGGGCAAACAAATATTTTCAATTCAGACAGTTTTCAGCTCTACTACTGTCCAATTTATGGAATTGACTGCGGAACTTCAGTTTTTTTGTGATTGTTTCATCATTTTTGTTTTTTGTTGTCATATCATCATCCTAATTCACTCCCAGAACTTTGAAATTCAATGAAAACGAATGATATGCTTAATGAAATTAAGAAAATAGCAATATAGGAATTATTCATATTTATTTTTATTGAACACTAATCTAATCCTCTGAAACTGGAAGATTCTCTCAGTTGGACAAAATATATTTACGTGTCGATGGACCAGGAATAGGACTGCATATTTTTTAGCTAAATTAACCAAGTACCTATTTCCAGAAAATTGGAAAAATCTAAATAACTTATGTCTGCATGATTCCTGGTAAACCAACTTTATCCTGAAATGATGGGTTATGGCATCAACTACGCAAGAGCTAAACGGATGCTAAATGTATAAATTGTAAGTGTAC
>JAQIXQ010001611.1:0-13689 GCA_034700485.1 Pseudosinella alba | reverse complement strand
TAACGGAACGATGTGGTGTTTTCAAGTTGTGTTGTGGTGGAGAGGAATAGAATCGAACCACTTGTAGTGTGTATTTATTACACTTGCATTATAAGAGTGTGCATGGAAATAACTTGAATTTGGGCATATGTATATACGTGCAAATAAGTCTGGAACAGAGGTCACATCTCCATCCCGTCCGTCCACCGTCATCCGTCCTTCGGGTGTTTTCAGTAATGCCATGGGGGAGTCACAAACTATTGTGGCACTACTCCCAATGTGCATGTAGTTGGCTGCTACTAACTGATTAACTGAATTTTCGAAATGAAGACACTAGACTTTTGTGACATGTTAGCAATGCGAACCAGGTTGGTCTAAATCTCAATTCGGAGAGTCCAATCCCAATTGTTCAAGTAATCTTCTTCCCCAAGAATGTCAATGCCAATTGCATGCTACATACTTGCTAGCTAGGGACAATTGTTTACAGCCTACCCTCTACTCTAGAGAGATATTTCTTTAATATTACGCAAAGCTTTTTTTCCTTCAATAACTGTAAATGGTTTCTCACGTCAGACCGTGGTAACATTTTTAAATTTTCTATTTTTGTGCTGCATTGACTCCATTGAAATGGAAGAAAGGTTTCAGTTTGGTGGTTTGGTAGGTCGTTGAACTAATAATGGCATATTATTATTTTCTTTCAATTCAGATCAGAGACGAGTGCACAGCAGTCGTTGACAGCGCAAATAAAGCATTTGGACTACATGTGTGTGACACTGGAGCGACAAATTGACGTGTTGGGTAACGTGGACCATGCTCTCCCGGCAACAGGTATGAAATGAGCTGATTGCTCTTCTCACTCGTTCTCTTTAAATTTATTTTTGGCATGGGCTTACACAAATTACGGAAATGTGATATAGAGTCCGTTCATTTGTCTCACACGGGTCAGTTCCTCTGTTCCCTGTAATCATCATCGTATTCATATGTTGGCAACAGGCTTGGTGGAGTACCTTCAATTATTCGACTTTTATTCTCGTAATGCAATGTAATGTAATGGAGCTGGCTATAAGCCATATCTCACTTTTGAGTACCGGTGTATTACGGAACACTTGTTTGTTCTTCGGAGGAACCAACTTGAGTACTTCGACTGAAGTCCAATAGAAATGGTATGGAAAGAAAGGACGGCAAGGATCCGATCTGGTAACAGGAGGTAAAATTAATAAGGAGTCGTTTGCTGATCAATGAGGGACATCTCTATTAGGTCAATGGTCAAACTATTGTTTAAGGGGAGAGAATATAGAGATCAGTGGCGGCAGATGGCAGAATATGGAATACCCTGTACCGACGTACAACTAATTTTATCATCCTGTTTGTCAGGCTAATGGAGTGGAGACCGGAAAGACGACGAGTGTGAATTAAACTGCAAAAAGATGAATTATATTATATACAGTTAAGTTATTGAGTTGTATCTACACATATCCGCTCATTTTCAGTTGCCCCGAAATAGTAGTGATCAAACCAGAGTAAATTACATTCCTATAAATATCTTCTTAAATTGACTTGTGAAACGTTCGCCGAAGTTGGTTGCAGAAAGACTAGACACATACAGAAGAAAATGGCGAAGGAAGGAGTAGTCCACCATAAGGGGGAGATGTGCTCTGAACCTCCTCAGCTTCTCAGAGTTTGACATGGTTCAGGGACTCGAGAAGTTGATCACTTCACTGACTTTACCTTTTTGGCGAGTTGTGAATGTTGGTGGGTAAAATCTTCACCGATGAATGAGATGTAAGATGTAAAGTTTTAAGCTTATGACCAGCACGGTGGTAGGGTTGTTGCAATGATGTTGTTTTGGATAAGCTACCCGAATCAATGAAGCTCTGACAGTGGTGGACGTTCTATTTCGAAAAGCCATGCAAATTTGGCTGTGCGGATTAATATTAGCGATGTCAGTGTGCAAGTCTTTATTGAAGGAAGCAAGGAAACAATTATACGACCGTATTATAATTTCAATAGAGCTACCTTGCTATACTTCTGTTCAAGCTATTTAAAGACAATTCCTTTAAGGGGGCCGAACGATAAGATGCAGAGAGATGGTCATGTGTCCTCTTTCTGGATTAATTTGGGAAAATACAGTTACGAAGAAATAAAAACTGACTCCATTGACATTAGATTTGATTTGATTAGATATCAGTTTATTGTTATAAAGTAGAGTAGATAATAGCAAGTCTTAATTATTTCTAAAGACACCGCATTGCCTTTTCGTCGACAATTTGACCATATAGTTGCATTTTGCATATTCAAATTACTCTATTGCATATTGATGCATGTAGATAGAAAAGCCTATTCAATTGTGTACACTGTAACGGCAAATGAGACACAACCTCAAAGCTAAACTATATTGCCCCCCGTCGGTGCACCATGCATGCGAGTAGCTCAGATGATAAATTATATAAGTAAAGTTATTGTACTTTACGTCATAGGTATGCTAGATTTGGTCCCTTGCCAAGCTTAAATCATTATTACTGCTTCCCGAAATCATGAGTGCAACGGCACTTTAAAAATTTCAACGAAAAGAAAAATCGGCCAAACCGACTTGAGTGAGTAATGCAACTCACATCTATAGGTAATATGATCGCTCTTGAAATGTTTGGTGGATGATGGGAGAAAGTAACTCAGTTGCATTAAAAGTTACTTGTTTAGTCTCAGGGCCGATGCTTATTTGTTTGCATTTAACGCAATATTGTCCCACATACTTACATGAACCGTACAATCCCATCCTCAGTTTTTTTCTTGTTTTAGGCAGTTTTCGGTTACCCGGATTACAAACGCCAGTCGAAACCCAGTAATAATGATAATTACTTAATTACTGTTCGTGTTGCTCTGATATTGTACTATGGTACAAGAGGTGACTAGTTTATGGTTCTTTAGGATTAGCTTCCTCTGTCCTCAAACGTCGTCCACCCGCTGGAATGAAAGGAGAGAGGAGAAAGCAAATGTAGTAAATGTACTAAATGTAGGTAGAATTGATTTCTTGCCTCCCAATTCAATCATCATTCTAAGACGTTACCATTTACTTCATGCTGCTGAGCTGACACTGACAGTGGGACCTCCACTAAATCCGGGATGCCATTTCTCTAGGATGATAATGGGGGAAATGAATCGATTCACGATTGTTAAAGCGACAAAACCTAGCAGATTTTCGCGATTCAGTTTTGCTCGAACAGTGAATAACTTGGTTTACTCGATTGGTTAATAGATCACAAGCAACGGCAAAGTTTTTTAAGGAGGAAAGCTCGAGTCACGCCATGCAGTTTTTGCTAAGGTTTTTTTATGATTGAAGAACTATGCATTGTTCTTGTCGACCTGTGTGTTGTTATATCCTGATTGTTACCATATTGCTTTTAGCTCTCACTCATCATCAGTCGATTGTTGTTTGGTGCTTTTAGATTACCTTTAGGGACAGAAAGGTAATCATTTTCAAGCCAGTTAGCAGGTGTCACCTGCCTTCTGGCCTCTACAACCATGGGAAATGTTTGAATTATAAAATACACCTTAAACATGAATTTGGAGCAGAAAATGCATTTATTTTTTACAAACGTTCTGATATGCGGTTTAGGTACTATAAATTCAATAGGTTCCTATTAAGAGTGTCGAACAGAGTGAGTCATGTCGAGCAGCACCATTGTTGAAGTGACATGTTTTCTAAACATTGAATATAATCTACAGGGGAGACTGCAGGACAGTTATCATCCTGATGTGGAACAATGGCGAGCTCCCTTAGGAAGAACGGATTTAAGGCATTATCATTTCTCAAGTTCATGAGTTTTTGTGGATGTATTACTGTAAGCAAGCGGAGTGGAACGGGTGCAGTTCATCCTTAGAAATAGTAAACAGGATAAAAGAAATAAAGTTAGGACAAATTGTTAAAAGTTAGCAGTGCGCACTGGCATCAACTAGTTTAGTTAGTTTGAATGACAAACGAGGATATCTGATAAGTGCCTATAATACCTGCAGCAGCCCAATATTGTCAACATTGTTAATAAGTTAATGGGCTTCCTGAGGACTGACTATTTAATGACCCAATCTCATACCCTTTTGACAGGCGACAATCTGTGTATCTCCCGATACACAGAAATTCGAATTATCATATTGAGATGCATGAAAGTTATATCCCCTAGTAATAATTACATATTAAAATGTTGATTGTGCTATTATCATTACCCACAACTCATTCTTTGGGTAACGTGGGCGATTATTGCAGAATTATGATTTCCCGATTTACAACGCGGATCTTCTATGCCCGAGGGGGGGCAATTGTATAACTATAGTATGCAATATACCGTGGACCTCTTATACAAAGCGGGTTGAAATTTAAGTTAGAAATTTAGGCCGCTGCTTTACATAACTACCCTTAACGGAGTACATGTGTTTATCATACCTAACGGAATATTTATCAATCCGGCGCGAATCTGCTCAGCTCCACTTTCCAGTCCGTTTGCGAAAACGATCTGATTTGGCTCGCAATAAAGAGTAGGAAACTGCTCAACCAATGAACTTTGCAGTGGATGATGAACATCGTCATCATGATGATGGATGGTTTTTTTTTGCGAATAGTGCAATCCACTATTCAAGTAAGCATTGGCCTGCATCATTTTACCATGACGGGGAACTTGCATCAGTGGTATCATGTACAAATATATGCTAGTTTGGCATTGCCTCTAATTCAAAGCTCACATTCAGTCATGTCATTGCGCGTCTAATTTTAATGTGAACATGGCTTGAACATTCCCCCCAAGAAAAATAGGGTACAATTTTATTAATTTTTACATCATCCTATTGTCTGTTTTCAGAAAACATTTACTCAGGCGAGCCGGACTCTCTGGATGGGACCTCGAGTGAGATAATGCCTGTGGATGAGGAGCTTGAGAGAAGAGACTTGAGTGACGTGGACGGGCTCCATTCTGCAGCCCGAAATAGCCACAACCACATGTCTAGCAATCGAGGGAGTGGCTTTGGACACAGTGCAAATTCCGGGGGTGGGTTTCAATTACAAATTCATGGCAGGAGCCCGTTGGACGCTTTGGCTATGCTTCATTTGGAACGGTGTGCCCATCGTGAGACGAGGAAGGAGCTGGGACAACTGCGTAAGAAATACGAGCTGTTGAGGGATGAGTTCGACTCGGGGGAAGGGCTCAGTCAGAGTACAAGCTTGCTGTTCTCAAGGATAAATGGAGATGTAAGTTGACGTTTTCTATTAACCTAGCTGGTGGGTTGCCGATGGTGGCAGAGTGGTGGAGCGTGAAAATTGATGCTCTTATGTAGGACCAACAGTTGGCAACTTTGAATAGTTAAATTGATAAGTAGAAAATGAGATTATGAAAAGCTAACAACTAAACTTTGCACTTTAAAATACTTGTAATCTGCAGAAACATACTGACTAAGGTTACCGTGTGGTACAAGTTGCTCCGATGTTTTGTGGAGCTAGAAATTATAATATCCTTGCCATGCCCATTCAAGTTTTATATTACTCTCGTACCAAATACTTTCTGAAAACTGAATCACAAGTCATGTCCCTTTCCTCATGAATCAAAACTGTGAAATAGCTGGAGCTTCTTTTCTGGTATAGCATCGAGCATCAGGCAACTGTTTCTAATTCGTGCCAGGGTGGTTTCCCAAACTCGTGTACTCAAGTCCTATGTCCAAATTCAAGACATATATTTTGTAGTCAACAGTTCTCCAATCCAAAGCCGATCCCAATTAATCCAATCAACAGGAATAGCCCCACGGGGATTTCTCACATCTCGAAGAATGGGACATGACTAGCTCACTCATTGTCTTATTAAAATTAGCTTCAACTCATATTCACGACGGTTGGCTGCAGTAGCTTTATTAGATCAAAGGAAAGGACCTTTTCCAAGCGCTTCCTGAATGATATACATTCCCACTCATCCAAACAACCCATTATGTAGTGCAGATTGATCATTTCCTCGTAATCCCCATGTATATGTTAATTATTCATCGATGCCTACTTCTATTTTAAATTCAAGCTCAATGAATTATATTCGGACAAATGAACTCGGTGGAATGTGAGTGTTCATTCTCCCTTTATAGTAAGGTTGGGCAAATGAATTTACGGCGTAGACAATCTCCCGAAAATTTTACTGTATTTTCCTTGTAATTAATAACGATGTAATTAAATTGCTAAAAAAACGTGAAAGATTGATAAATGTCCCATGGAAAATGATCCAATGAGAAGTAAACGCATTTCAATGCCGCTTGAATTGGACCTCTTATCATTTGAACCCCGTTCCTTGTCAAAGTGATAGATGGCCGAGAGAAGAGTAAATGTTTCAACTTTTTGACCATGACCCTTCCTGTTTTCAGCTAGAGGAGGATGATCAGTTCAGTAATGAAATGGAAAGTGGAGCCGGGGCAGGATGTGCCCCAATTGGCGACGGGGGTGATCATAATGATGATGGGAGCTCTCTGGAGATTGAGGAGGAGAACTCTGGGGGCACTCGCTCGACCCACGAGGTCGCCCGACTTAAGGAGGTTACGATCTCTCGGCTCCGGATCAGGCTGCTCAATTTTGAGCGGGCCAGACTTGATAAGGTCCCAGTGGATGCTGTCAGGGAAATTTCTAGGCTTCACACCTCTCTAGTGAGTAGAGATTTCCCACTCTTCATTTTATTCATTACGTAGAGTTGAAAATCAGTTCATTGTGCCCTCTCGTTTCGGCAAAATAGAACTCGGATTGTTGAGCAAGCTACTGAGTCATTAAGATCCATTTATTAAATCATTCTCTAATCAGTCACTCTAACAGGGGTTTTATGTAACCCATTCCCCTCCCTTTCAGCCTGATTTTTGGCATTGAATTAATTCTGTTAAAGATCAGATTAGATTTCCTGATATGATAACCTCATATAAGCACGTATGAGCATGAGCTGATACATTATAATTATGTTCTTGCTGTTGTTGTGATGTGCGTTTGCGCGACGAAGCTAGTTAGATGAGCTTGGTCAGTGTTCCATCAAGTATACATAGATAGCATAGGCTGAAAGCTAAAAAAAAATCCAAAGTGAACACTAGAATATTTTTATCTTATATTATATTATTGCTAGCTTTTTTTTAGCTTATTTAATAACTTGGGTTGAAAGAGGGCCAATAAAGTAGGTAGCCTTTAGCTGGCTTCTTTCTGACTGAGGAGCATGTCACGTTGAGAAAGTTTTTGCAGAAAATGTATTATTTGTTGGCTCGGTGAACGATCAGACAGCACAATTAAATAATTCTGAAAGGGGAATGTTCAACCAGCACTAGTTCATCATTTTTATTTATACCAATTCATGGGCTTTCTAGTTATGTAAACTTAGCGGATATTTAATTGGCTTGCACCATAATACACTAAATCCCTCTGAACATTAGACAGCGCATTCCTTTCCACCAAGCAAACAAAAATACCTTAACCGGCTCATTAAATTTCAACTGCCAAGATTACAAAATTAAATAGCAATCAAAGATTCTAGCTGATTGCGACTGTATGGGTCTATGAGAACTACTATTGGTGTAAACAATAACAAGAAGTGGGGCAATGTTTATTTCAAAAACCACCAAGACGCAGACCTCCTACACGGCTATAGCAATCCCTGATCCCTATAGGTATTTTCTCATGCAGGTATTTTATTGTCCTACACAATGCATTTTCAAATATCTCGAATTCGCTAAGGCAACAGATCACCTTTTTGGATCTTATTATTTGTTTCTGATAATAACTAGACAAAATGCTCAATATTCTGGTCATTATTAGATTGCTTGTAATTGTCACTTGAGTTGCCAAAATGTAACCTTTCCTAATTAATGCATTTCCTATAATAATAATAAAGGTGGTTGGGGGTTGCTACACAGTGTAGTTCTAGTTCATGTCGCCGACTGAAAAGTCTTCGGAATCCCAACATGATCAATCCGTTGGCATAAGAGGCGGAGGGGAGCAAATTACCTAGGGGTTAGTTAGGGTTAGAGGAGGAAGTTTCATATACCCACTTCCACGAACCACTCATCCAGTTGACTCTCCTCGGTTGAAAATACTTCCTCCCTTCCGCTCCCCGTCAAATTCATGCTGCCATTCGACTCCTAGTCCACATGTTTGCTAATTTTCACACAGTCAGTCATTGGAAGTCATGAATATTTAAGCGGGATGCCTCGCTTCGCTCGGCTCACTCATTAACTTGCATTGGCCTGTGATGAGGTAGTGCTTGCAATGGAAAAGGCTTGAAAGAGGATGCTGAGGTGGGGGCAGGTGGATCTGTATGTATTCCCCCAGGGGAATCACTCCTCCAACTTTATACCTCTTGATGAGCAGTGGGAGTGTTTGCAAATCCTGCCTTACTGTCCTCTTCACATTTCCCAAAAATTCGAGATCACGAGGATATAAACGCTAAATCTCAAGTGGATAGGTAAATGGGGTGCTGGTATGCCTAAGTGTGGGTGATGCGGGTGGTACGTGATTGCAAAACAGTAATTTTTCTGTTTTAGTAATGATGGAGGAAGGAAGTCATTAATGGTAAATTTATATTAAAATTGTAGACAAGAAGCGTGATTTTTTGGGATGGGTGTGATAATATGTATGCTGGGTATTATTATTATCCTGCTCATCCGTCTCTAAGTATTTTCGGCTTGCAAAAAAGAAGCAAGAATTAGTATTAATTATCAAATTTGACCTCGCATCCGAAATAAATAATAAATTCAACTTAACATTTTGGTTTCAAATACAATTTTTGACATTTTATACGGAGCCCCTGAATTCAATTATCGGCTTACAGTTAGCGCATTTTTATTTTTCTAAATTATCCATTACTCAATCCATATGCAAAATATTTTTTAAAGTCGAATGATTACATAATGTATAAAAATTGACAGCGTTTCGGGTAAATATATATGGCGGGATTTCTAAAATTCAGTACGCCTTAGCATACACATTTATTTTACGGAACATGTTCAACCAAACAAGTGTTTTCGAGAAAGAAATATTTTGAATTTTCTCTTTAATGGTCATCGTGCACATTCTGGACTGGAATGCGTCAGAATCCTATTTTAAGAATGGGAGTTCGAATAAAAATCCGTGTGTAAGCTTAAATGTTATGATTATGAATATGACTGGTACGAATGTTGTGCAAACTCGTAAAACAAGATCTTTAGACTATAGCAACAAAATGAACTCGAATGCAAAAATTCAAGCAGAATGCGAATGGGTAATCATTACTGATCATGATCATCAACAACTCACGAAGACGCGCTTGCATTCTTTTTGGACGCAGAAAAGTGTACCTATATGTACCTCTCAACATTATTAGATTAACTGTTTCAACTCAAGAAGTGGGTGCGATTTCAAAAGAATCCGCTGACATTCATACTCAGATTTGTAAAGGGATTGTTGCAAATCGTATTACAATCATAATCTGAAACAGTGTCATACTCTGATTCACAATCAGATTTTAAACTGCAGAAACAAAATTTAGAAACGAATTCTAATTTTAAATCCTTAATTCGTATTCCAAAGGGGAAAGTGTACATGCACATTTTGTTGATAACCAGAAGCTTTTTTATTATTCATGAACGTTGAATGGAGAGAGCGTAATTTCCTTCCACTCCTGGAGTCGTAGTCTTGAAGTGAAATGCCTTTGAGTAATCGAAGAGGCTGCATTTAGAGTTAATTGTTATTGATAGGATCGATTTTTTTAGGGGAACTGAGATGGAACGAAAGAGCTGAAGGAGACTCCCCTAACTTTCCTACTCCAGTTCGTTCTGAGATGAGAACCAATGCTCAAAAATAAATTTACTGAGTGTATACAGATTATTGCCTCGTCGTATTATATTGCAAAGCATAATTCTATCCATAATCATAATATAAATAACCAAGTTGCATGACAGGAAATGAGGAGCTGGGAAAAGGAGTAAGGAAGGGAGCCGAAATATGTCGTTTCACTCCTTCGCAGCAAAAACAATCCTTCCTTTCCTTCAATATCAAATATCGTTCCCTTTCTCTTCTTCTCTTGTGTAGTTTGGGATTGTGATGACTTTAGATTAGGCCGTCCACACTGTTGATTTGTATGAGAAGAAAGTTTTGCTAAAATAAGCTCGTAATTTCAGCTAAAATATATTAAGAAAATGGAACAGAGAAACGATCCGAAATTTAGAAAAAGAAAATAAAGATTTTTATTCCAGAAAAAGCGGACTTTCGTTGCTCTCGTTTCCCCCTGCTTTTCCTCCACAATCCATTTTGCTTTTGGCGACATATTAACTGCAGTTATAAAAAATAATTACTCTCACAACAAAGCAAATATAGCTCCACTATTCACCATCGGAAGTGATGGCCTAGGAAGATGTTTTGTAATACTTCCACTGTGAGCTTGAGTTGACCTAGCTTGGCTCAATACTTTGGCTTGACTTGGACAATCCGTTCTCCTAGTTGATTTGTAGTTCTGTTAGTTCTGTTGTGTTTGTGAGAAAGATCTCATTATAAGAACAGTTGCTCTTGCATGATATAATATTTACAACTTAAATATCGATTATATATTGTGTAACTTATGTTCACTTTCGTCGCTTGTTTCAGATTCAGTTGGAGAGGGTTCGCGATGAGCTCACTCTCCAAAACTTCACACTTAAGTCGAAACTGGCAGAGCTCTCTGCAAGGATCTCGGATAGCGCCACATACCGCTTGGAAAAGCCTGTTGGAAACTGTGGGGCTACTAATAATGGAGGGGTTAAAGCTTTGGGACCCGAAGTGGAAAGTCATCAAGATCCTTCTGGCGACTCTGATTCCGAAGACAATCGTCATCCCATTCATCGTCCTACCCCATCCCTCACCGGAAATGCACCTGCATCGGCCCTATACTCGGATGAAGGTGTAGGCGGGGTTGGCTCCTCCGCAGCGGTCTCAGCAGATGACCTCCGACTGAGAAGAAAGTCCACGTACAAGATAAGTCATAATATTGAGACGAACGGAGAGATCAAACAGCTTCGATCCCTTATAAATGACCTGCATGCCAAGGAGATGGACTATCAACGCAAGCTCTTAGCTTTGGAAACGGAGCTGAGAAACGTGAAAAATCAGTATGCAGACGAGTGCGTCACGAGGAAGGAAAGCGAAAGGATCATTCGGGAGTTAGAGCACCAACTTGAGATTACGGAGAGAAAGCTAGAGCAAACAGAAAAGACTTTCCTTGCCAAGGAGGAGGAGTGTACTGCTATCAAACTGGATGTGGACACGTTGAACGAGGAGAATCGACGGCTTAGGGACGACCTTAATATGCTTCATTTGAAAGTATGTCAGGAATGCCAATCCACAGCATGATCGTCAACTTTCTAACAAGAGGAAAATAATTCCTCTTCCCTTAATTGGATTTATTTGTAGATATTTTGCTTTCGCTTTTACAGGTAGAGAAGGAGCAATCAAGGTCGATCGAGAAATTATCGAAATTCGAGAAAGAACTCGGTTGTATCCTCGACGCTAATCGTTCCCTCCAAGAAGACTGCCAGAAGGAGCGTCTCTTGCGAAAGAGATACTTTAACATGGTGGAAGAACTAAAAGGCAAAATCCGCGTCTTCTGTCGCATTCGTCCAGCTTCTAAAACCGAGAAGTTGAACAATGAAATAGTTGCCAAATGCTCGGACCCCTACACCATCTCCCTAGAGAGTCAGAAGGGCCACAAAGAATTCCAATTCGACCGGGTGTTCACTCCTGAAGACACCCAAGACGATGTTTTTGCCGACACCCAGGTAACATGACGTGAGCCGAGCCTCATTCAAAAAATATTTTAAAAAAATGAACGCTTGAAAAACCTCTTCAAAATTCTATTCATGTCCATCGAGCTTCAATCGAATGAGGAATTAGGAAAAGTCAACCCTTTACGTAACATGCCATCTCCTTTTTAATTTGAAGTGTCAAAAAAAAATGAAGAAAGCAACCTCCTCTTCCCTCTTTAATTTCTCATCAAGCCAGTGCAGCTTTTAGGGAGAGAGAAATTGTGCCTGGCATGAGCTGAGTTAATAATTGGCACCATACTTTCACTCTCCTTTTACTGAGAAGAAAGGGGAGCAAACATTTCGTATGGCTTCTGTTTACTTTCATTCTGTCATCATAACTTGATCCACTCATATCACACTCCCACCTGTCCTGTGTAGCAGTTGGAGTATTGACTGAGATCCTTCTAACGAGAGAGCTGAACAAACAGCTCGTTTCTCACATAAAAGTTTACAAGGAATTTCTGCCACATGACCAAGTTGTAAGTACCCGTCGCTTTTTGTCGGGATTTGCGGTATAACTGCGAATCCCGACAAAAAGCGACGGATTGTGCTATTTTCACATTCCTGTGCTAAAATTTAAAATAAACCCATTCCCGGAAGTCAGTATGCCAGCTACGGCACAATTACGCTACATCTTGCAGGAAAGGGGCATTTTGGGACATGGGTCATTGCAGTCATGTCTAATTTGTTTCGGGTAAAATTTATGTTAGATAGTATTAGAAAAGGGAATCATGCACATATGCATTGCATCGCGTGAGGTTTGCATTGTCGCGCAGAAGAGGCAATAACACCAAATGAACACGGAGGCATAGCTTTGACCTAGCATTAGACACAATTATTTCTGTATCTATACATTTTTCATTGTTTGGCAGTTGAACAGATTATGGTAAAACTGTCTCAGATGAGAATTGTTACCATGATTGCATTGTCCGCTTCAGTCAATCTTTAGAGCATTAAAATCCGTTGTTATTTCAACAAAGCATTTCCCTAAACTGCACTGCTTGCTGTAGCCAAATATAATGTGGGGGGGATAATAACAGGCAACTTCCACTAATTGTAAATGGAATTTTTATGTTATTATTACTGACCAAAGTTTTTAAAGAATTTCAGTAGTTTATTTTAAAATTGCATAGAATTGAGCAGAAAATTACCCTTTGCCCCATCGGTTTCTCTGTATCATAGTAGTAGAAACAAAAATTGCTAAAACGGATGCCTGCGAATGCACGTCTAATATTTTGGACCCGTAGTTCTATTTTCGCTGTAATCGTAAGTTGGACCCTGGGATCTTTTTCATGCCTCCTTGCCTGGAGGACACTTAAAAGCCTTCACGTTCAATTGGAAACCAGTCGAGGACATCGAATTTTACACTCTACTGCATCTATTGTTGTGTAGTGTTGATATTACCTAATCATAACTGATTTTAGATTTTTTTTTTGGATCATAACTGGGAGAACAGTATTTTTATAATACTGATGTATGGTGACAAGAAAATAAAGTTGTAATCAATAAATCCATTTAGCTTTTTTACGAAGTTGTATACCTTCGTAACCTATTTCACATTTCTTGGCCCAACGCTAGCGCAAGCTGTGCTAGCTTGTGCAAAATAAATTGTGAAGTGTTTGCATATTTGCAAATGCTGAAAATTTGTTGTCTGGGTGAAGGTAATATAGACGATTAGGTAAGCATGGCTAGCAACACCCTGTTGTTTCGCTCTCAATTACGAGTGAGTGACTTATACAATTTTAATTGGACCCACTCCTTCACTACCCCATCGAAGACTGTGGGTTAGTTGCTCTCTGACACTCTTTCGTTAAGAACAGAGTTTGATATCTTTTGCAGCCTCCCCGGACAACTCGCATAAATAATTATATCAATGATGATCTACATAATGAACTCATTCATAAAACCAATTAC
>JAQIXQ010001610.1:0-13690 GCA_034700485.1 Pseudosinella alba | reverse complement strand
AGGTCCCCTTTTGTGATTTCATTTCATTTCATTCTCCTCCATCCCATTTACAAGAAAATGTACATTATCGACTCGGTTGTGTTCATCATCACATCACCGTATCACTCATTTCTGTAAAGGTGAGCCATTCAACTATTTTGTGGAAAAGGAGGAAAAGTCAGGATCAGGACCCGTATCGTCCAATATCTATCTACCCAAGCCAAAAGATACATTTAAGATGGTTATAAAACCGTCATTACAAGTTTACTTGCCTTCCTGATTCCTCTTGTTTGGCTTTGGTTGCAAATGATGATGATGATGGGAAATAAGGAAACAAAGGCGAAATCAATGAAGCAAGAAGGGAAAGGATGAAGTGACGAGCATCGGATTGACTTTTTCTTGAAGAAAAAAAAACTTTTCCCTTCCTTGATTTCTAAACTTGAGAAGTAAAAGGAATGCGGGATAAGTTACATTACAACAGAGCTACGTGTACAATCTTCCTCCAAAAACTTCAAAAGTTTTTCTGAAGGGAAAAGTCAAGCCAGTCCCAGTCCAGGTCATAGTCATGCTTTGAATTGGTTGGTTTGGTTCATGGGGACCTGCTGCTGCTGTCCAAAATAAGTTCACACAAGACAGCAAAATGAAATAGAGGAGTGGACCATACCATCCACCATACCATGTCATGTCGGTCGGTCACTATTTTTCCCTTTGAACATTTCATCCAAGTTGTTCCTTTTTTGTGACATTTACGGCAGATATAAGGATACCTTGGTCTGATATGATATGATATGGGTGTAGATTTCAATTGAAATAGGTAGTCATGTATGAATGTACATATCGAATCGGATATGCTCGTGATCATTGTGGACCATCAGCTTCACATCTTCATGTCATATCCCCTCTCTCTCTGGGAGTTTCTTTTTCTACAACACCTATGCGGGTGGTAAAAATTATTGTGTAAGGTTTCATGAGAGTTACATGAAGAGAACCTAATCTAATTTTAGATTCCTATCAAATTTTTGCTCTCCTTTCTTTCCTCGAGGGGATGTGATGATGCGGATCGGATGCTACAAGTTTGACTTCACTTGTGATTTTGATACTCATAAATTTTTGAGGGATGATGGCATTTTTGAAACTGATATAGCAGCTATGTGCCAGGTATGTATGTGGTTATGTATTCACCAGGGATGCCTATCAATACTGATGTCTTGAGAATTCTTCAGTTTGAGAGATGAAATGGAGCAGCATTTCCTTTTGTTGACTTTTGATCTGACTCCATTTATTTCAGTCCCTTATCAACCCATCCATCATATCTTGTCCAATGGTAGGTAAGAACATGGTTAATTGTCAATATACCTTGTTGTGGGCTATTAGTAAATCATCGACATCGATAAGCTCGACTTGACCAAGGAATTTTATCACATCCATAAAAATAGACCAGGCCAGGCCAGACAATATAAATCTTTTGTGGCCAGAGTTTAACACGCAGGTTCAAATTGATTGAGGAGAGGAATTCCCCTATTCCCATCAGGCAGATAGGTAAATGTCAGTATGTCAGCAATCATGTTGAACAAGTTGGACCAATTGTGCTAAAGCGTGTGGACATATTTTCTGACCACTTAAGTTCCAGTGGGACCATCATCATCAGATTCATCAGATGCCACACATGTCAGATATTTCTAGAAGACAAACAACGAAGGGCGCAGCAAATTAAATGGGATTGAAAATATTGAAATGGAACTTGTTAATTTTCTAAGGAATAAATGTCGGGATGGGAAATGAAAGGGATGCCGAATGCCAGCTTTCCCCTTGTGTTGACTGCAAGATTGATGAACAACTTGTGCTAAATTTATAGGGCAATTGATCAGCCATGAACATTAACGTCATCATAGGTGTCATCAAGTATGCCTTGGATAAATTAGGTGAAGGCTATATTTAATGCAAATGAAAGCTTTGGAATTGGGAATTCCTCACATACTTCCCAAAATGCATTCTTTTATTCCAGCAGCAATCCCCTTTTTACTTTTTACAACTAATTATCCCAGATAAAATGGAATATCACGCCTAGTAAAAATTCAATGAGACACATCAATGGGGTACCTCCTGTTGACTCAGCTAATTATTCAAAAAAAAAACAGTCCGTTTCGCCTTTCCCCTTGCAACAGCCTAGTTAAGTTAAAAACATTCAATTTACGACTACGACAGGGTAATATAATTCACCCCGACAGAACTACAAAAGACGGTAATGCAGACTTCCTCCATGGCCATGATGATATGATGCATTCCGCAGATAATGTGAATGAAACAATTGGAACATTTTTCATTCAATTTCATCATCATCATGAGCGGCACACTGCCTGTAGTAGCCTGGAGCGGAAACTACACTTAACAATAACATTTATTTGCCATCTGCATACTTTTATTTCCCTAGCAGATTCGTATTCGTCATGCATGTATTTATTTTAGACAAAGAGGGCAGCGAAAAAAAATCCTCTGCTGTTCAGTTTTATTGAACCGGAAAATGAAATAAAAGCAGGAGGCATTATATATTGTGTGACAGTCCTCAACCATGCCTGCTGGACATTTCCAATTCTTATTATTATATTATTGTACAAAAAGCATGGCTTGGTTGATGATTGGATTCCATGAAAAGGAAGGATAAGCATGGATGGATGCCTGCCCTCCTTTCTGAAAAAAAGGACACAGTTATACTTTAATACTCCGAAAAGTAATTTGGATTATATCCCTTCCGGCAATGCGGTAACTGGCAGGGGGGAGTATGTGGAATGTGGAACAAGAAGAAATAGAAGTGACGGTAATAAACACGACAGGGCTTACATAATATTACAAATTTGAATGAAACAATGAAAGGGTAGTCAAAAACTTTTCCACTACTCTAAATTGTAAATATAATTTAAACTCTTTGAGAAGTCACTGGGGCATGATGACCTAAGTATTCATAATTTAGTTTTAAAGTGCTGATGGAATAATAGGATCAGCCTTGTTTAAAAAAAGGCATAGACAAAGTTAGCCAATTTAAATTAGAATTAAGTTTCTTATGTCTGACTGACTTGCCACTGGCCACAGACATATTGAACTTTGGAGACTTGTTACCTACTCCAAAGTTACTGACGAGATGGAAGGGGGCTGAAGTTTAAAGGGGCTATTCAATTAAGTCATTCATGAGTTGGGTCGAATGGACTAAAACTTGACTAAAACATTTTCACTGAATTTAATGTACTTCCATTACAGTAATAATAACAGCCTCAGGTATAACACCCGGACGGTTTCCAATGCCCGGGGCCGTGTTGACAGAATCATCACCCGATACCGATATGAATGGAAAGGTAGAATAGAAAGGATGGCTCTGTTTATATTGTAGTCCATCCACCCACCCATCCCCTCCCCCAGTTGTAAATACATGAATTACCCGGTTTGTTATTACAGCCGTCCCATTACCAATGTAAATGACTAACTAGCGGCTTTCGTGTCTTCATTGCGGAAATGCATGATGATGTGTGTCCTCCATCCATTTATATATTCCATGTAATTTGTGTTCACCCGACCAACTCTAAATGGCCAAGGTAGGGAATAATGTGGAAGAAACAGGGCAGGACCGTTAATAATAAGTAAAACAACTTTCGGGGGGAAAGGCAGAGTTTTCACCCATGATCATGATGTGATCTCCCATCATCTCCCATCTCATCACTTTATCTCATCGAATGATCAGAGAAGAATGACCCTTGTGTACACAAAATCCTTGTCGGCCGTATTTTTTACGGGGACTATAATAGATAATGGGATACTTGTGTGTTGCTCCTCTCATACAGACGTACTTTTACAGCTGTCGTGTTTTATATATTTTTTTAATATCTTAAAACAGTTTAAAAATATTCTGTAAAAGTGACACAAAGGTTACGGTTAATTAAAATCAACCTCATATTCCTGTAGTGTCGTTTGCTGGATGGTAGGAAGGGTCAAATCATCTTTTCGACTGATAAAGTTTCAAAACCAAAAAAGTCCTCTTTCAGCCTGTTTGTTTATATAGGTACCTATTCCATATTAGCACTAGTGGGATGGGGATTCGAACACAGAAAGAAAGGATGATGGCTTGCGGTTTTAGTCTTATTTCCTTGTGAGCAATACTTGCAGGAAAGTGAAATGAGATTGGAGGAGGACGGGATTTTCCCCACCGACCCAGGTCAGGGGGGGTTAGTGCTGTGATAGTGGTGATGGCGGGGCGGTGGTGATCCACTACTGGGGTTAGCTTTGGAAGAGTGGGTTGGTTGCAGGGCCGTGACATGCGACACGGACCGCAACTGGCCCTTTTTTTCGGTGCTGACCCGGGGGAGGTAGCCCCGTTCATCGTCATTGTCGCAGACACGTTAGTGCTTTGTTTTGATTTATGGCAATGATAGTGGTGGTGGCAGGGTGGTGGTGGTCCACTACTGGGGTGGGTTTTGGAAGAGTGGCTTGATGTTGCAGGTCCATGAGCCGGACCGCAACTCGTCATCTTTTTCTGTGCTAACCCGGGAGAGAGCTGACATAGCCCTGTTCATCGTCATTGTCACAGACACGTACTGTGGATGTTCCGACTAGGGAGGTGGGGATAACATTTCAGTACCCTTATAGAGATTCCCGCCTCTATAAGAAGGTATGTAACTACAATAAAGGGACGGGGTGATTCCCGGCCTGGAAAATACATACATGGTGATCATAACTTTGATGTTGAAGGGTGATGGATCCCTTCCTAACATCAAACCAGCGCTGTATGAACCCACACCCGTTCCATCGCCCCCTAATCTAAACCAGACGCCTCAAAACGTTTTGGTGGGATATGGTTGCGGCGGTGGGGGAGGGGGAACAGGGGCAGGTGGTGCTCGCTATAAAACCTTCCAGACTAATCCTAATATTAGCTCTGGTCGGTTTGTTCCGAAAGGAGTAGCGGCACGACAGTAATCATGCAAGTAGTCTTAAAGGGAGAGTCTATTATAAGCATAATTAGTTGCTTCAATTAGCTGGGCTTTTACTAACTATGTCGAAGTTCCTTCCCATTAATACAGATACAGATACAGATAATAGATAATGGGAATGTGCAACGCATTACTTCCACCTCTTAATACAAAGCAGATGGGGATGAGAATGGGCGAGGGGGAGGGAAGGCTTGGGTCCACACATTGTAAGTAATTTCACTTCCCCTCCCTTTCCCCTCTATTTATACGCTTTGGGCAATCACTTTCATTTTCTTGTGATCTCTGATGTTGATGTCCATCGACCATCATCATGACCGTCCCCCATCATCAATTTCATTATTCTGGTCTCTTGTCCAGGCAGTCCAGGGCAGGGTCCTCCTGGTAAAAAAACATCTGAGGAAAAATACGCAACATTGAATTTCATCTTTGATGATGAAGAAGATGGTCATGATGGCGTTTTTTGTCTTTCACTTTTGTACATATCCTACCAAGTCCAGCTGCAGCTGAAACAACAAGAAAAAAATACCTAGTAAAATAAGAAAGATAAAAGAGGAGAAAGGGAAAGTTTCAATTTTTTCATTTGGAAATAACGTGCCTTTTCAGTCACATAGGTATACTGATGCTAACGGAACATTGGACCAGAGAAATCGAAGGGAAAGTAAAAGTGAAAGGAAATTTCGCCCGAATAATGCTCACAACACAAACTACATGTAAGGCATGTACATTTTGTACTTATAAGGACTGCAATAAGTTCACCGAACCGTGATAACCCAAACGATCAATGTATCTTTTTTCTTTATTCTTTTGGCCTGCCCAAGGAGAAAGCATAGGCACGGGATGGGAGGGTTGACATTGAAGTGCATTCTATTCTGATTCGATTTACTTTCCCTTCCTCCTTCTCGTACTTTTCCTTTGTTTTGTTGAGCATGTGGTATGACTTGGCTTGGTTTGGTTCCTGTCTATTTCTGCATGAAATGTCTGGCTTGTCTTGTGTCTCGTCTAGGAAAGCGGAAATAACGTTAGACCTCCGATTTTTATACCCAATTTTATTATTATGCAATATAATGCAACAGTGCGTAATTGCATTCCCTCTTTATGCTCATCTATCTGCATGCACATCATGACATAACTTACTTGTCTTTTGAGGAAAAAGACAAGACAAGGAAAATGCACGGGGAATGCATGATGATTTGTGATGTGAATGTGACTATGTGAATGATTTGATGTTTTCCTTGAGAATCGAATCGAACTTTTTGGAAGAAACTCGCAAATAAATTTAAGAATGCGTTCATATGGATCGGCATTCCACACGCTTGATTTCCTTTTGATCCAATCCAATGAATGAATTCCCTGTATAAAATATACAATGAAAAATTTTCTGACATGACATGAGAGAATTTTCTTACACATGTCTTCGATGATGGGACTGGAGACTTCATAAGTAATATGAATGCGGTTTAAACTTCTTGGAAGCTCCTCTTCCCCAACGTATGAATAATTCCAATTGGACCGTGGTTGGATTCATATGGAAATCTTTTTTTTTTCTTTCCCGGGTATAAACAGTCAGTGAAGCGAATTTTTTCTTGGAAATATATTTTCCCCAGAATAGAACGTAGTATGAGCATGATGTCATTTTGCTGGAGAGATAGATGCAAAGTAAACTGATTTGATGGGGACCTATATGTATCTAGCCAGTTGAGAGGAAAAAGTGAAATGTTCTGGAACGCGGTTGTTGCGTTGCAGTAAAAAATATGTTTTGATGAGTTTTTTTTGCTCCATGGATGGAAGTCTGGATCTGGAATGCTCCTGGAATATGTTTACTTTTTGGAAATCAGTGAGTTGGACCAGATGTCCGCTTTCACGTGGATTTACTCCGGCCAAGCTTCCATCATGACATGGACTATACGTTGATATGATGCGGGACATGGGATATGTGGGCGGAATTCAATGATAAGCAAAGTATTTTTTCTATTTTAAATAAAATTCATAACTATACTGGTGGAATACGATTGGATTGGGATTTTAGGAGAATGACGTAATGTTTGAATGATATAAAATTAGATGGAGAAGAAGTAATAGGACGGGGAATGAGAATGGGGCAGGCGACTTTGCTTTGGCGGAAGAGAGAGGCTCAAAATTAGATTTAAATTCAGATTTTTGGGCCGTTATTGTGATATTTTGTGATGTAACATGATACATAGCTTAATGCGATGTTATTTGATGCTAGGACCTAAATAAGTATTTCCAGTCCACGTTTGCTCATGAAATGTCAAAGTCAAAGACATGTCAAAGTCAGAAATCAAATATGTATGACAAGCTTTGCTTGATCTTATCCGATGCGGAATCTCTGTACGCATCCATATTCTATATCCAGCCCACTTGGAAATGGAACATGATATGATCCTCCTTCCTAAGTATGATTAATGTAAATAAAATTATACTTTTTGAAATGAAATTTTATGTGGGACTTGGCTGTCAAAAAGTCAAAAATTCCATTCATATAAAAACAAAAGGAAATGAGAGATAAACGGATGGATGGATGGGATCTAGGAATTTTTGTTTTTCATGTGGTGGCTCGCTCGTGTACAAAATACAAATATTTTGTTTTGATTACATATTTGCCCTCCCTCCTACTCCCACGTACAAAAAAAAAACTTATTTAGAGTCAATCGATTCGATCTTACTCTTTATCGCAGGAAGCCAAAAGTCACATAATAATAATATGTACCTATTATATTGTAATTAAAAGAATTGTTTTTCTTAATTATCAAACTACTAATGCTGGTCTTTCTCTTATATTGAATGTAAGGGTCCGGCCATGGCTAATTCGCAGCAGAGGTGATGAAAGACTGAAATATGATTGATTGATAATTTCATTGATCTTTTGTGTTGTTTCCTAAAATGCAAAATGTGTATGTTAAGCCCTGATCTATTTTCTCCTGCTAAATTGGCACTAATAATTACTTTTAGATGAACTACTGGTACTGCAATTTAGTGGTTCAAGTTATTACGAAATTAAGTTTTCAGTTGATTCACTGAGAGTCTATTTTGGATTCTCGGAAAGAGCCTTAAAATGTTTCATGTACTCCACTCCATAGTATTTCCGCTCTAATTCACAAATAGTGTAATATTCCGGTGTTCACAACCCATTTCCGTTGGTGCACTTTCTCCTTAAATTGATATATGAATGAATAACAATGGAATGAACATTATGGTTTACATTTAAAGATTGGTTAGTCAACAAGAAGATGGAAAGGTTTTCTGATATTAAATAGTTAAATACAATTATCCGTCACTGGCTGACATTCTTTAAGTATAGTAAGCTGAATTGAAACTTTAAAATTGAATGTCCAGGCTAACTGCATAGAAAAAGGCAAAGATTTAAGCCAACGTACTGAAATGAATCATTTCTAGTATCAGTTCTCTAAATTACTAATATTAACGCCCGGATTCCGTAATTTACATTTCAACGGTACATAGTTTTCACTTGCGAACGGTCCACATCTTTTCCTAACTATTTTTCAGGGAAGCCCTGCATGCATTTCCGTGGCTTAAAAAATACCAACTTCCAGTTCCTAAATCCAACATCCAACCTCATTCTGTCTACAACGGTATTTAAACCCAGTCCCAACGACAAGTCAAACCTACCCAGCCATATTTTTTGTAAGCTCTATTTATTCCCCAAATACAACCCATCCAATCGTGAAATTTGACAATATGAAGATTCCAGTTGATCCGATCCGATCCACATGAGAAAGCAGGACAAGGTTGTAGCGTCATCCTCATGAATTCCTTATTTATTTTCTTCAGATTTCGAAGATACAATAACACAATACGCATATGGATACAGATGCCAAAACATCTAGTTTTTCATTTTCATCCCATTTTTACTCCTTATTCATAAATTCATACATAACTATATTTATAATACGTAATTTCATCCATATTATCCCATTCTTAATTTTTTCCTTCACTTTAAATCTTGGTCTGATCCTGATCCTCCTGTTTATTCCAGCAGCAGAAGCAGAAGTCTCCAACATAACAGTCGACAATAATATGATTAAGGCTAGACGGGGATCAAATCAGTAAATAGAAAAGGGAGAGATATTACATACTTATAAGAAAATTCCTGAATACGAGATCCTACTTTTCCTTCCCATTGTACCCTATTTATTTCTGTATTACGCTACAAAACATTTCTTCTAATCTGATTCCTCCCTTTGAAAAAAACTGAACTGAACTGAACTTATTATTTTTCTCCGGGGAAAAATTGTAAATTGTAATCCAGTTAAAGTACAATTTATATGAGCGGTAAATCTCATCTCCGGTTTAGTAAGCTCCCAGCAGCCCATCTCCCAACTTTCCCTCCCTTAAGCTGGGTTATCATATCACATTTTTACTATTCTGCTCTTCTCAATCCCATTCATACACATTCATTGACTCACTCACTCCAATTATTACGATGAAAGGGAAGGATCAGAGGGGACATGTTTAAATCTGTTTCCTTCTTTCCATCCCATCGTCTTAATTCCCTTTCTTACACAAAATAGTTAATTTTGATGCATTTCATCCTTCTCCTCACCAAAGCCTTGGAAGGTAAGACTGTCCATGTCGATGAGGTCGCGTAAGGTTATATGAATTGCCATCGCCATCGTCGGGTTTCCTTCACAAAAGAGGACTTATCCCTTTCACTCGGAGAGAATGGGAATTATGGGAGTATTTTCTGGAATAAAAGGTGCTGTTTGCCCCTCTGTTGATATGTACTTCCTCCTGATGAGAATCAAATAGTGTTTTAGAGCATGAACATCATGAACATGAATGAGCCATGTACTTCTGCTGATGATCAAAATCACAACTTTTGTAACTGGGCTTTGTTGGATTTTTCTATAACATGAAAAACAGTCCAAACAAACAAGATAATCCATTTTCGGATAAAGGCCTTTTGAAACTTAAGTTGAAAGGGATGTAGTAAATGATTTTGTTACATGGGTCATGCATCAGACAAAATGAAATAAATGCAAGTCTTGACCAAATACATATTTAAGTTATTTAACAATTTCTTAAATGTACTTACTATCAACTGCAATTATTATGTAAATTGTACTATGATTATGATTACATGAAATGTTATTAAGTTATTAAAAATCCTCCCCTGCTCATTTAACTTTTTGACGATGCGGATCCCGAATTCTTACAAACCCTTTTCATTTGGCCCCCAATGCTGCTTGTCCCGGAATAAGCAGTACTCTTGGAGCAACTGGCATTCCCCTCACAGTACACAAGAATCTCTTTTGGCTCATTCTTATCCGAATTGGTCTTATCCTTATCATAGACCACCGTCTGTCCACAAGGATTCCCGATCGTGGCATATCAGACTTTTGTCGCTTTATCGTAGAGCAGGCTGGAGTCCACACAGACACAAGTCCCGTTCACGCAAGTGAGGGCATTGTAGTGATTGCAAGTGCCCGGCTCACATTTCTGATTGATGTCGAGAAGGCAAGTCCCCAATGGGGTTGAACTGTAGCCGTTGGAACAACTGCATCTTTCTGGAATGGATGAAGCTGAAGCCGGAACAGTTGTTGAATTCCCAGCAGTAGTGTCCTTGGGTCTTACGCATTCCGCGTTATGAACACATTTTGGACCTGAGTTGGGAATGCATTTTGATCCGATGAGAATTCGACACTGGCCATTCCTGTCATCCAGCATTTGACTTAATGGGTCCCGACATTGGCCTGGATGAGAAGTAAACGGTTGGGTAAATAAATATTTTTAAAATGTAGAATTTGATATTTTCGTTTTGATATTTTTTTCTGAGAAATGATGGCTTTTATTTGATTTTGGGATTTTTAAGGGAAAAGTATCAACTTACAAATTCCATTTAGGCAGCCCAAATGCTCGTCGTAGTTGCAAGTGCTCTGGGCACTGCATTGTGTTCCGAATCTGGCAAGACACTTTTTACTCCGAGTGTAACTGTATACATATGTCAAAATGTTCAATAGTTTAAATTAAATATTTTCTTACAATTATTCTGTCATTCATTACTATTACAACCAAGGTATATGACTTCTACCTGTAGCCGATATTGCATAAACACCTATGACCAACGACAAAGGAGGCTCCGTTAATGTTTTCAGCAATTTCCCCTATTTAAAAAAACATCATTTGAATCCAATTCCACTTTAATTCCTAGTTTCCCCAATTTCATAATTACTTGGTTTAACTTGTTCTTTTACCACAGTAAGAATTTTCGATGCAGGGTTTAGGATAGTGGAATAGGCATTGGCTTCCCCCAAATGAAATGCACCTTTTCTCCAATGGATCGTAATATTGGTTCTCTTGCCCCAAAACACAAGAGCATCTTCGTTCCACACAGCTATAGGAAAAGGTGAGCAGAGCATTTTTATTTAGAATATGATCTTTTACGTAACAAAATTTGAAGTAAATCTTGAAAAATACAATTGAAAAAATATTCCCTTTTCATATTGGAATGTACTTCTTGATCTCAAATACCTTATTGAAGTTGTGACAGGATCACCGCAAGCATAATCCTCTTCCCTGCATGACTCTCCAAACTTGGCAATCTTGTAGCAATTCCCATCCCGGCTCTGATAAAAGCCCTCGGAACAGACGCAGAGGAACATGTAGTTGTAGTCCCGGCATACGGCGTTGTCAACGCATGTCGTGCTGTTCCCACTTCGAAGACATTCCCGACCTATGCGTAGGTTAAAAAAAAATGAGTGAATATTTCATTTTTTAAGAAATAATTCAAATATCAGGATTCAAAGAAATATTTCTCAATCTCAAGCCAATCCCATTTTTAAGTTTTATATATGCTATACCTGCAGCCCCAACACATCGGTTTTTACTCATGGAGAACACCGTCTCCCCTCCAGGAGCACATTTGCATCGCTGATTTTGACAGGTTAATCCCTGAACATCATTGCAGTCCGTATCACTCGTACAATATTGCTCGTACTGACCAGCTACTGAGGATTCTGCACAGGAAATCCAGTGGCTATAAAATAGTATGAAAGTGAATAGGACTGTGTTCAGATCCGTCATCCTTCGTCTGTCTTTACTGAAGAGCTAAAATACAAATAATCAACACATCACTTGGTCTTTTAATCTTTAAAAAAAATTGGCCAATTTTAAATATACATAATATCCTACATTGATTGTTCAATTATGCAAAGTAGGTTTCTTACCATTTTGAATTTATTAAATTCTTACTGGATTTTACTGAAATATCTTTCACATTCACTAAAAACTGCTAACCGAGTGATAAAAGTGTGAATGCTTTAGGATGACATTTCATTTGACAGATAGTGAAATTTGAATATTATGTCTGCAGGAGTAGCTGGAAGTATTATATCAAAAGTAATAAAAGCATACTATTTGGAGCACTGGATAAATTGAGGAAGTGAAGTGCGGCATGCATGACATGAGTTCAAGAGATTTGCTGGAGCAGTATATGGATGGGCTCCCATTAATATTGATATGACATGAAATATAATATGTCCATATATACAGCAATTTATATAACTCCTTCACTTTGTTGTTGTTTCTGTTTAAAAAAATTCACTGGAATAACTTCATTTATCGCTTAAGGTCATCGGTTTACCATGTCCGTACTGTCGGCAGTCCATTCTCTTGTCCATGTCCATATTTTTCATGTTCGATGTACGTCCATATTTATTATCCAGGATCAAAATGCAATGCAAACTACTTATGCGGATCCGCTTGCTCGCATTAAATACTGCATAATATTATGACATTCCCTCCTCACATTTATTTTCATGTCTGCAGTAATTTTCTCAAGATCAGTCAAATTAAATTGTCATTGATGGGCATCCAGCTCAAGTGCAAAAGGTCGGAAGATTTTAATATCACTTCAGTTCATTAACCTGATAAAAAAATGCATGCATATCATGTACAAGTGTAAAATATCATCAAACAAACTTAATCATCATCTTCAACGTAATAGTTGAAACCTTGTCAAATCATCCCCATCATCAATGGCATAAAAAATAAAGAGCAAGTGGGGATGAGATCCACTTGCATGTAATTATCTGTATAAAAATCAGAAGTTTATTTTTACATCTATCCAAATAAATACTGGTTATGTCACAAAGAAAAACATACTGCCCTGCAGGAACTGTAGACGATCTACTCCAAATTAAAACCTTGGTTGTAGGGCTTGTATTAAACTATGGCTTGTAACACCTTCATTTTAACCAAACTATATAATAATAATAATTAACTATACAATATAATAACACTAACAATACTTAAACGATAACGATGATGATACGATGATGAAGTCAAGTGGTCTTTTTATAATAATGATGAGATGAAGGCGACGAGTTGCTCTTGATATCTCTTCATCTCCCATCCCAGCCCTCTCCTCAAGTCAAGTTATTTCAATCATCCTTAACAACTTCCCTTCTCTCTCCACTTGCATCTCTCTTCTCTATAAAAAAAGAGAACCAAATACATAAATAAATATTGGATGAGATGAGACGATCCAATTACATAATGTAGCAAGTAATGTCAAGTCGATTTAAATGGAATGAAACGATGATTTGGAAAACGTTAAGCAGTGTGGTTGAGTTGGCACTTGATATAATGTCCAATGTCTTGTCTTGTTGGTCTTGTCCTTCAAAAAGTACAAAAATAGCTGGTCGTCCATACCCCATTGAATTAATGACTGAACGAGTTTTTGTTCTAATTACAACAAT
>JAQIXQ010001609.1:0-13693 GCA_034700485.1 Pseudosinella alba | reverse complement strand
ACCTGGATTCCCATAGTGGGAGTAACCAGGGCTCCACTCAGCTATTGGGCTTCCATAGTCATCATCAGACGTGGGGGGCTGATGATTATAGGAATGGCGCGGGGGAGAATGGTGGGGGAAATCAAATCCATCATGATAACCTCCCGTCTTGGCTTCGGGGTTCCGTCTCGCTGGACCCGTTGTCGACCTCCATCCCCATCCCCGATAACTTTGGGCTCCCCCATGTCGATGGGGTCGATGGGGGTACTGTGACTTGTTCCGTCTTTTTGGAGGCTCACTGTGGTGGTGATGATGATGATGCTGGTGTTGCCAGCCAGAGCCACCCCCATGTCTGTGATGACCCTGACTGTGCCCGTGGCCATGACCGTCATCCTTATAAATATGATGTTGAACTACTACAGGTTGCCATCCAGTCTTCCCATGACCTCCACCCCCACCCCCACCTCCCCAACCCCATCCGGGTCTACGCCTCTTCTTCTTGGGTCGCCGGTGCTTGGAAAACACTAGAACTGGCTTGTAGTGAACAACACGTTGGTAACCTATCCCCACCCCGAAGAGGTGCTTCACTGGGGTAATCTTCTTCTTCCCATGACCTTTGCCCCCCAGCACCAGGGAACTATCCGGGAGCAGGAGTAAAATTAAAAGTAGACTTATACATAGGAACGCTGTAGGTCTAAACTGAAAAGGGGTAAAGTAAATCACATTCAAATTAATTTAATCTCTCATTTGTAGGCACATAATATGCAACTTTAATCAATCACTAATTACTAATTAACTAATTATATGTACTAACCAATTTAACTGGCCAAAAATTCATTTCCCTTCCGGTGGAAGCCTCCTTCCTTCCCCTGCTCACGATCTAATTATTCCACTGGGGCAAGTTGAGAAATGGCCCGTTACTTCCATTACCACTTCTAAGTTCAATTAAACTCGTTAGCATAATATATTTATTATTTCCTTTAAAACTTTTTTTTGTACAGTTAACTAATCCCATTTGTCCTCACTCCCACCATACCACCTCACCATCCAAAATCACAATAATGAATAATCACTTTCATTTTCATTCAATTCAACACAATCACAAAAATGCATAGAACACCAGCACCAGCGCAGCGTCACATCCGCAGCGTAGCGTCTTCTGAGCTATTTCGAATCTTGGCTTCCTCCTTCATTCAACCTCCTCCTGAGCATCAAATCAAATATCCTCCACCTGAAAATGCTCAAACTGAATAAGAAACAGAGTTCTGGGGTCCCCTTCCTTTTTATATGAAACCACGACCAGAGCGTCCCCACCGCCAACCAGTCCCCATAAAAACCAACGGCTTCTTCCCAATAAGTCCCCCCTCATCATCCCCACTTCACTTACCATTACCAACCCACTCATGGGAAAAAAGTATTTTATATAGAAAAAAATTCCTCGAGAGGTCCTTTTTATTTACTTCGCCAGTTTAAAAAAAATGATTGTGATACGATTATTATTATAATTTCACGCTTGGCTTCTTCATCTTTTAATCATGATCACATTCATAATATCATATCATGATTATGGGGAGATTTGGGATGATACGTTTTTATTAAAAAATTATAACATGAATTATATTTCATGAATATGAATAATTATTAGAATGACTTGGTTTATTATGCTCTGCAAACCCCATATCCGAAGAAAGGGTTGATTCAAGCAAGATTCAAGATGCAAAAGCCTAACAAATTGCAATTATGTTTTTATAAAACTGCCCACAGCCATACAGCACATATTATAAAAGGAGCCTCAGGAATTATCTGTTTAACTTACTCTGCACCTGTTTTACAAGTAAAAATTAATAATCAAAGTCGAGCAAAAATTTTCACTCCTGAAACAAGCATGTCATCAGCATGATGATCATCCCCCTCCCCCCTCAGCCTTCATCCCCCCTCCCTTGATCATAATCATGCTGATAATATATTCATTATCCATTTTATTCAAATAAATTTAGGGAAGGGAAGGAAGCAGTTTAGCCTAATCCATGATAAAGGAATATTTTTTTTTGAAGGGAGCCAATAAGCCAAGCTAGGTGAAATCCAAATAATTTGTTAAACATGGTTGGTGAGTGAATTGAATTGCAATTGATGATCGTCAGGCATGCGATTAGATGATATGATGGAAGTGGAAGAGAAATTAGTAAAAAAATGAAGAAGCATGCAGGACCGTTGATAAGGATGAGGATGATGACTTGAGCACTGAAATAGCTTGACTTGGCTTGATTGACATGACAGGTGTGGCAAAGGGACCATCATCCCGGCACGATTATGATAACATTATGTATGGCTTAGCATGACAAGTTTGGACACATGCTGAAGAAAGAAGAGAGAGAGAGAGAGGGGGAAAAACTTCTCTTTTCTGATAAGCTATTCATGACTATGATAAGCAGTCATGTTTATTCAAGGATTCATTATGATTTACTTTTAGACTTGGCACTATTATGAGGGAAGAAGATTCATGATTGTTATAATCCTCATGCATGGGCTAGTTGTTACTTGAATGCTGTTACTAGAATGAATATATTAATTTGTTACCGAATCACACATTACCATCACCATCATCTTCAGTTAAAAAAACATAATTGGGAATGTGTGACTTTAATGTGAATGACCACATAATCATGTTAAAGAAAGGAGAAGAAAAACATATTTTTTTTCTTCTTCAGATTCCTGGTTTGGCTTGGCTTTGGCTTTGGCTCATTATTACACGACTTAATTCAATCATGACTATGACATGATAATAATATCATGTATTACCTGTTTCACTCATGTGGCACATGCTATAGATCGGGCAAAATGTGAATATAATTAGGCGTCCTCTCCCTGCTCATTACCTTTACTGCACCTGTCGCAGCGTCATTATTGCAGTTTTGTCGTTACTGCCGATGAAGATACGATGATGCTGATGCCGCACCTGCTTAACTAGACTTTCTTATTGAAATTTGAAATGAGGGAGGAGGGGGAAGGAAGATGGAGGAAACATGCCAGTTTATTATTGCAAAATTCCGCTCCAAAAGATATAACCGTATGTAAATTCTTCTATAACTAATCTATATGCATTTTTAATGAATAAGACATTTATTTAATAGTTTAACAATATCCACATAATAGACACATAGCCATGTAGGGAAATGAAGAAAATGAAATGTGTGGGGGTAAAAATGAAAATGAAAGTCAAAATCTTAAAGAAAAATATCTTTCCGCTTCTTCAATTCCTCAATTGATTTTTGTCCCCTTCAAAGATGCATTTGACAAGATCATGATGAGGATGTTGAGAAAAGTGAAGGATGAATTGAATTACTTTCATTTTTCTAAATATAAAAATAAATAAGCTAATACGTTATGAATGAAATGTGACATGACTAGGACTTTGCTTCAGTTTAAGTATTATTAGCAAAGTAAATAAAAAATTTCCCCGCAAAAGTAAAATAAACTAAACTGAACGAGTTGAAATGGAGAGTGAAGTTGCGGCGGATGAAAATACGAGTAATTGTACCAAAAATCAAGGTTTATTTTTTTCTTCAAATATGTTGCTCTTCAATCTTCACGTTGCATTGTTTTGTAAATATCTTGTAAATGATAGATACAAATATATCACGAACAACAAATGAACAAGCTATAAA
The DNA here is from genome assembly GCA_034700485.1 of Pseudosinella alba. Lineage (NCBI taxonomy): Eukaryota > Metazoa > Arthropoda > Collembola > Entomobryomorpha > Entomobryidae > Pseudosinella > Pseudosinella alba. Next base: position 10,049 of record JAQIXQ010001609.1, on the reverse strand, counting down.
TTCTTATGTGATATGATATGATATGATATGTCCGCATTTTCCCCAGAAATAATTTTCCCCATCTCAAGTAGCTAGGTATAAAATAAAGTATTTGTACTGCACTATTAACCTAATTATTTTTTGCTGACTGTATTTTTGCGGCTGTGCGGCTATTTGGTTTTTTCGTAATGATAATGATAATGAATGATAATAACCGAGAAACTAAAACAAAAGGGAAAATATAACAATATTTTTTTCTCATAAAAAATTTACCTTTGAGGAAGGGAAGAAGTCAGGTCCCCCCTCAATGAAGATTATTTATTGCTGTATTTTATTTTTATGGCTGTATTGTACTTTGTACATTGTTACAAACTTGCATAGGTATATGGATTGGATGGCACTGTACAAGATTCTGTCAAAATTGGGAATTTTCAACCATGTCATGTTCATGTCCTAGGAAAAAAATAATTTGAGTGAGTGGTCAACGCACCAGAGACGTCTTGTACGTGAGATTTTGATTTTTAAGTGAATATGATATGATCATGATCATGATCATTAACTAGAGAGGAGGAAATCAAGCGAAAAATAAAAATTGGGTGAAGGAAGGAAGGAAGTTTTCAAGAAAAAATTCACAGAATCTGAATCTGATATATGAGAGCCTTTGACACTTATTGCGACAAAACACATTAGATATTACAAATATGATAATTGTAGTTTGGCCAAGTGGAAAAAATAAAGTATTTTTTTTTGTAAATGCCTTTTCAATTTCAAGTTTCAAGTGTACCGCATCCCATAATATCCCATCTTCTTCAACTTGTCACATCAACTTTGTGAGCTTCAACAACATTTTTATCCTGCACATATAAATGATTTATTAAGGAAATTGGAGGAAGCTAAGTATTTTGAAGAACTTGAAAGAAAACGCATTATTTTGGCATAAAAATTCCTTTCCCAAAAGTTCTCAAGGCTCTTTAGAGGACGTGGACGTGCTTGAACAAGGAAGGAAGATAATTTATAAATATATTGAAAATGGGATGGATGTTGGCATTTATAGCTAAATTATTTAAATGGGAAAAAGCTAAATGGGATAATTACCGCTTGAGATGCTGTGATATGGTATAAGTAAGTAATATTGTTTACTATTATGCTTTTGTTGAAAAAAACATTTAAGAAAGTCATCAATCAATCAACAATCAACAAATCAAATAACCTTTCTCACTTTAGAAAAAAATTAAGCGAATAAAGAAAATATATTTAATTTTAATAAAAAAAAACTAATATGAATGGAGGAGGATTTAAATCCATATTTAAAGCTCAATTATATATTTGTCGGAAGTATGTACATATCCCATTCATAATGAACGGAAGTACTTAATGACTATTGAAACTGTTTCTATTACACATCATCCCAATCACAAATAAAAATATCTTCTTTCTTAACCTTTTGTCTTGCTCCTTAAAGTTGTTCCTGAGGCATGCAGAAGAAGTGCATAAAAGTGACATGATTATCCCATAGATCCCATCCCATCCCATCATCATCTCCTTTTAAAGCCAACCACCGAAACGGAAAGTATCCTTTTTATAATCCTTTCATTCCTCATTTTCTCATGATTCAATAATATCTAACAATCTGCTACTCCTTTTTAACTACTGGGACTATTAAAATATAAGTACAATCTGCAATTCTCATCAGCCACCGAGCCACCATCCACCCCCACCAGATTCCCAGTCACACAAAGGCTTACACGCCAATTTTGCGAACAAAAAGAAAATTCCTTTTGAAAACCTTTTTCTATTTGATTTTGAAATGGGTTTTCATTAAAAAGTTACATAAAGGATTTAATGGATGGGTAATGTAGGTTTAACTGGTTTTTGTTAGTCTCACACTTTCTTTCAAGCCAAGCCATGTATATGGAAGTAGTTACTTTGTGAGTTATGTTAGTAAGGCAGCATAAACTATTATATTATTATTGTAATATTGACGGGGGTGACGATGATGATGATTTGCACGATAATTTATTTTATTGTGATAGCAGTTTGCATAATAAATAATTAATTGATGGCGATGATGAATAAATTGAAGATTAGGTAAATGATTATGGTGGATTTATTACGATTATCTAGCTACTAGTGACTTGATTCTAGTCACTAGAATAAAGTATATAAAAACAAGTCGGGAGATTGCATTGGTACTGAAGTAGGTAACTTTAAAACTTATTGATATTGTTATGTCAATGTGTGACAATTTGTTCTGGTTTAGGATTGCCAAGTGTGGCGGATGGGGAGTTAGCAGGAAAAACGGAAATGGGTACACCTCAACATAATTATAATTATGGACTATCACAGGATACTGACGACTCGGATGACTCTGATTTATCTGGAGCATAATTAAAATTTGGGGAACAGGATTGACTAATTAAGGACATTTAATTGTCTCAGCTCAACTGCTATTTAATTCTCATGATATGATCAAAAATGATACTTGTCAATTTGGCATGCAATATCAATATCATTGGTAAATCCTACAGCTACCATAATTAAAAATTAATTGCGTCTGAAGAAGAGGAAATCATATAATTTGAGATAACCTTGTCATATCATATCGGATTGTGAGAAATAGTTGGTCTTATCTGATACTACAGCAAAGTTTTGCACATGTCGCTGCGACTGATTGTTAAAGCATAAGTACCTAAGTAGCGTAGCATCGTTAAGTTCTTATCCTCAGTACTGACATGATATACGACATCAGAAACATAACATTCGATAATGGATTACAGACGATTTTATGCTTTTGATAATAATTAACTATGTAATTGTAAATTACGCATTGGTCATAAAAAGTCCAATGAAAGCATAGTCGTCACCCCTCACTTTGGAAAGTTTTATTATAGAAAATGTAATAATAAATGCGAAATGAAATGGTTAGTTTTTAAGAGCGAGTCTCAGCTCACCCCATCAAGTTGAGTATGACTAGAGATTGAGTCTGAACATTTTGAAACAAATTATTTTTTAATGAAGCATTTGCTTGCACTCTCTCTTCCCCGACATATGTGACTCACAAAGTTTTAAAATGTTAATTTTCATTCACATTTAGTCATATTCCTCCCCCAATCATAATCATGAATCCCCCTATTCATATCATGGCATGGGTTTTTGGTGTCAGTAGCCCTTCACATTAAGAATAATATGTTTTAACTTGGCAGTGAGAGTGCCAGACATTGATAATGGCATGCCATGTCAAATGTGAATTGAATCACTTTTCAAAATTATATGATAATGTGATATAGGTATAGATATACTTGTTTTTTTTTTCTAAATTAAATTAGTAAAATAAAAAACTGTAAATGGGAATTCCTCATGCATCAAGTTTAACTATTCATGCTCGTGCCCTTCTTCTTATGTCAGGTATCAAGTGTGCATTGATTTTAGCACCAAATCAGTCATTCGGTTACTTATCATTTGAATGCGCTGTTTTTATTTTTATTTTCATACCGACAATCAAAAGGATCCGCAAAGATATTTTAGCACGTTCATTAGCGCCTGGATGCTAATCGTCATATATGCGGGGTGGGGGAGGGGGAGGAAAAGCTGTTGAAAATTTTCCTCCTCTGAAAACGTGATATTATGATATGGCTTACTTTTTATTTCAGGAAAAGAGTTTATAATTAAATTTTCGAAATAAGGAAAGAAGGTTATAAATGCCAGTGCGGAAAAAGATTATGCGACCAGTTCATAATTAGCTTGGGCTGGGTGTAAGCAACAGAGACACTGCGGGAGTTAGAAAAATGAGGGTTAATCATAGTCATGACGGTTATCAGCGTCTTCAAATGGTGAGGGTCTGTTCTCTCCTGTTTTGTGCAGCCTTTCTTGCCATGGTGGGGTCCTCCCTGGGGGAGGCTTCCGTGTCCAGGGGGAATCAGAGAAGATGGAGGAAGCATCAACAGGAGTTGGAATATGTGGGTGGGGCCAATGGGAACTTGACGGAGGGTCATCAGGGTCATAACAGGGAACCAAAATGTAAGGGGAATGAAAAAGTTAGCTAACTGTAATTAAATTGGCGTGAAGCTGATTTTAATAATATGATTTGTTTTTTTTCTCGTAATAGTTTTTCAATTGTTAAGCTTCGTTCAGTTGCCATCAAGCACCTGCCAAACGGATTCAGGGAGTGTGGGAGCCTGCATGAAAAGCTCGAGATGTACCAGGCAGGGAGGGGTCCCTTCAGGTTCTTGTGGGATGAACTTTGGGGTCTGTTGTGTCAGTAAGTACCATCAACATCTTTTTATTAATTGCTCATTTAAGTTTGAAAGAGGTTCAAGCTATTGTTTCTGTTTTTAGTCAACAAGGTTTGTACCGGAAATGGGAATATTGATACCATCACTGTCAACGGGACCCACTTAATCCAACCCACAATGCCCACCGAGCTCTGCCGATATGAGATACCCCGTCAGGATGGAGTCTGTCAGATCCGGTTGGACTTCAATGAGTTCAATATTGACCAAGGGGAGGACGCCCAGACCTTTGGGGAATGTAATACTGACACGTTCACTGTCAGCGGGCAAGCCAATCCCTATGGAGGACCTTTGTGTGGGGACCTGAGGGGGCAGCACAGTAATAATAATTTTATTTATTTATTTACATGGGAAGTTATATGGATTGGGATTTAATTCCGAAAATCAATAATTATAATTTGCCTCTTTTATTTCTGACAGTGTACATGGAATATGCTAGTGACAAAATCAACTTGGACTTTTTCCTTCAAAGCCAAATGTCGCAGAAATGGGATATTTCTGTTACAATGATTCGATGTGATTCGATAGACAGGGGTAAGGAAAGATTATTCCGAAATCATGAACTGGAATTTTTTAAACAATTTGGGATTTTATGTTTCACATTTCCTTCGTTTTTATAGCCCCTGCAGGATGTCTCCAATATTACACAACGCAGACTGGCATAGTGAAATCCTTCAACTATAATAACATGGTCCAGTTGAACAATCAGGATTACACGGTTTGTGTTCGGGCTCAAGTTGGGATGAGAAAAATAACGGTACATTAAACTAGCATGTTTTTGACTACTAACATAAGAGAAGCAAAAGTTCACTCTTTTCTCTGGTATTGAAATTGATTATCATAATTTTAGTGGAAACCATGCAATACGAATCCAAAAGTGACAACTGACTTCATCATATCCGGCGGACCACCAGCAATCGACCCCGCAGGAGGGCCGGTTCAAGGGATCCCAGAAGCCGGGACCATGTGTGCTCTTGACTGGGTTATGGTCCTAGGTCAAAACAAATATTGTGGGAGTCAGTTTCCGGATTCGGTCACAGGTACACTTCTTGGCAGATTTATATTTTAGTAGTTAGCGAGCTATTATGCCGAAAAGATATGCTTAATCATTTTAATATTTCAACTTTGTAGCCACCTCCCAACCCTTCATTTTACAAGTCCATTTTAACGAATTTGAGCTTCCACTACCTCCGCCCTGCCCCGAAAATATACCTCCACCATACGCTTGTCCAGGTCAGAGTTTGGACGAGAGTAATCCGGGGCCCCTGCCGGATGTGCTAAATTCGGGATTCTGCCTAAGATACTCTCAATCCCCGTCATATTAATAGATTGGAAGCACTGAATAATTTATGAATTCAATTTTTTTTAAAATTGTTATAAATAGATGGAAACGTTTTAAACTTTATTTATATTTTTGTACTGATGTGCTGTACCGGCTTAAGTTAGCGGAAATATATTTATGACAAATAAACAATAAAGCGAAAGGGTTGATATGATTGATTTTTTTCCCAAACTTGCTTGTTCTGAGACAAGTACCAGTACAGCATGAGCCCTTAGGTTGGTGACGGTGACCAGTTCAAGCCAACTCATAAGCACCTACTGGTAACTATGATATCTGTAAACAGTCAATGTCATATTATCGGCAACTTTCATTCTTTCATTATGCACGGTAAAATATTTATTTTACTACATGGCGGACTAGATTCTGAGTCTGGTTTCTTTTATGGTGAGTAGAGCCAAAATTTCTAAAAATTATCCAATAAAGAGCGAGTGCTTTATTTTCATAAACCGTTATTAATTTTATGTCATGCGAGTGCGCATCAAAGTGAATAAGTAGTTTTGGAATAAATTGACGTTAAATAGTTTTTGGGGTACCGTGAGACAGGATGAAAGGTTTGATAAAAACTAGTTGATTGATTTCTCTATTCTATGTAGATCTCATTAATTGTAAAACTAAATTTAGTCATGCAGAATATTGTAATGAGCGGATAAATGATTTAAATGCAGTCCTTGGCGATGATGAGGATGGAGTCCTCTACAGCTTTCGGAAGCGGAGGAAGCCCTGCCCTGATAACCCTCCACCGAATCCTGTAATCGACCTCGGACCAGTTATAAAGTCCCCTCTTGATTTCAAACGCTACAAGGCTATACAGCTTGGAAATGGACTTAAGGCGTTGTTAGTCTCGACCTGCATTCATGAGAGTGACGATGATCCTGATGTAGGAAACAAAGGAACAGAGAAGGCTCCTAGTTCGGACAGCCAAGGCTCCTCGCTAAATGAAAGGGTTAAGGAGTTCAACAAGAAGCATTTAGGAATCGGGTTAGTTGATCAAGCGACGACCACTTCGGACTCGGCAAATCTAAAAGTGGAAACTAATTTTGATAATTGGGCTGGATGGCTTCTCAACTTGGGCAAGAGATTCTTCAAGCCAGAAACCAATTTATTCCCATCTGCGGAGAAGTCCTCCCTCTCGTCCCCTTCAGCCAAGTCTCGTAAGATAGATCCCTGCTGCCAAGGCCCCTCAGCGGTCTGTATCACAGTTGGAGTTGGCTCCTTTGACGATCCCAAAGATATTGCTGGGATGGCGCATTTGGTGGAGCATGCGGTCTTTCTAGGATCCAAGCAATTTCGTCGGCCAAACGAGTTATTCTATGAGGTTTATGGGAATGGTGGGATAGTAACGGCTTCAACGTCCGCGGAGCACACCCAGTACTCCTTCAGCGCCCAGTCCACCGCTTTAAATAAATGTTTGACAATATTGGTTGATGGGCTCATGAATCCCTTGTTCCGGGAGGAGACTGTCCAACGGGAAGTTGAAGCTGTTGACTCGGAATACTCTCTCAAGCAAATGAATAATTGGACCAGAATACACGACTTCATTTGGTCGTTGGCAAAGGAGGACCATCCACTTAAAAAGTTTTATTGGGGGAATAAGGTGAGGGGATGCTTTCAAATGCCTTTTTTAACTAAATGCTTAGTAAAAATTAGTTAAATTAAATAATATATATTTCATAATAGGAATCCCTCTCCCATCCTCACCTCATCCAACGAATGAAGACATGGAAGGAGCATCACTACACAGGAAACAGGATGACGGTCTGCATTCAAGCCCCGTTTCCAATCAGAGTGATTGAGGAGATGGTGATGGAGCACTTCTCGCAGATTCCAATAACCGCACCTCCCAATCCCCCAATCCCCTTGCACCCGCATGCCACTATCCACCCCGATCCATTCGATGAGGATAGTTTCTGCACGGAATATTACATTGTTCCAGTGGGCCACATGAACAGCCTAGTGATTACATGGTCGATCCCGCCCTGCTATTTCAAGGACTACCAGACCAAACCGCTGGACTATATTTGCAAGCTCTTCAATCTGGTCTCCCCTGGGGGGCTGATCCACTACTTGAAGCAGAGGCATTGGATAACCAAGGTGGATGACTTGGTGGCATCTTCTTCCCGTCCCAGTAATAGCTTTGGATCCATGTTCTCCATCAGCATCCTTCTCACAGACAAGGGGTACAATGAGCGGGAGCAAGTTGTGACCTCCGTCTTTGCTTATATTGCCCTACTCAGGAGGGATGGGATCAACCCCGAATATTTTGAAGGGATGAAGAAGACGCAGGCGAACTCCTTCCATTTCCAAAACTGGGCGGAAATTCTCCAAAGTTCCAAGGCGGCTGCCCTAGCCCTTCACAATGTTCCAGTGGAGCACCTAATAACGAGCCAAAGGCTCATTATGAATTTCAACTCGGGACTCATTGAACGCTGCTTAGGCCAATTAACTCCATCAAAGGCCTTCTTCATCTTCGTCTCCGAGGTGAACAAGGAGGTTTGCAAGGAGCAAACGTTGGCCTGTCAAATCCCTTTCTGTAAAATACCAATGACGGAGGAAAGATACGCTTACCTCGAAAGTATGGAACCGTATCCCAAAAATTTGCTTCCGGTTGGGAACAACACTTTCCTCCCCAAGGAGATTCATATGTTTGGAGGCCCCATCGAACTCCCAAGCGGGCTTGTATTCCAAGATGATAAAGTCATAATAACTCATTCTGGGAACAGGAGATCTCCAGATATCACTCAATGGGTTCCATCAGCATTTATCACCGTCTGCATCTCATCCCCGATTGTGGCGGGCCAGGGAAGGATAAAGCAAGGAATGTTGGAGCTCTGGAGTAATATCATCATCGAGAGCATAACCACCCGTTTGGGTCATCGTTTTGACGATGGACTCGCAGACTACTGTATTGATATCACGGATGTGGGAATACAAGCTCAAGTGACTGGGCCCTCCTGCATCTTGCTGGAGCTCCTTGACATCATCCTAGCGGAGGTATTTATGCCGGATGACTTACGTCCTGAGTTTTTCAATAGCCTGAAGAAGGGGATGGTGAAGAAGATCCAAAACCATATTCATGATGCCCAGACGCTGTCAATGGATGTGTCCCGCTTCCTCCTCTTCAATGGTTATCAATCCATGTTCCAGATAAGGGATGCAATTGAAGGTGAGCAGGGTGAACTTTATCTTCAATTATGTTTAAATGCCAATGCCATAGCCTAATGGGTATAATTTTTAAATGACATTATCATTGACATTATTCAATCATTCATCCTTGCTTAGAAGTAGCATACGAGCAATTTCTCCAACTGGTCAACGTCTTCAAATCCCGCATCGAAGTCCTCGTCTGGGTTGACGGGATGGTATGCCAGCACTTTATCACCGCCCTAGCAACTTTAGTCAACAAGCTTGACTACAAGCCTTCTCCCTTCGTCCCGGAGACACCGGGAAGATGCACCATCCTCCCCAGAGGAGCAAGCCTTCTGAGACTACAAGCTCGTCACCCCGCTTACATTTCTTCCGTCGTAATCAACCATTACCAATTCGGGCAGTTGGACTGGGCCCAATATGAACTTTTCAGACTGCTCCATTCCGCCATGCGGAGGAGAGTTATCAATCAACTGAGGACTGTTGAGCAACTGGGCTATTCCGTCTTCCTCATCCCGGTCGTGGCCTATGACTCGATGGGATTTTCCATCATGGTGGTCACCCAACCCAGCAAGTACTCCTGCGCCCATGTGGACACCCGGATTGACAACTTCTTCAAGCTCTTCTGCAACAGATTTTTGAACTCCGGGATCACCCCCAAGAACAACATCTTCTCTTCCCATCTCTCCAAAGGGGGTCTGGACCAACTTCGGACGTTCTACATGGAGCACTTGAACCCTAAAGGGGGAGCATTTCGGAAGCTTTCCATCCAAATTACGGGGTGTCCCCCAAAGGACGCCCAGTACGAAGGGCATTTAGCGGAACCTGACTCTGACCCAAATACATTGCAAGGGAAAGGGATTCGAGTCATCGATGACATTGCAGAGTTCAAAAGGACGCTGGGATTGTATCCCGCATCCAGTGATTGAGTAGTTAAATATCACTTATAAGGTTTAATTGATATTGATGATAGATTTAGCTTTGTTCAATAAATATTTTTTCATTCCCAATTCCAATTTCAACATCAATTTATTAATCAATCAATTTTTAATTATCAATGCTCGGTTTTAATCACGCTGAGGATCTTTACATCCGCAAATATTTATTTTAAGATTATGCATGAAAATTAATAGATTAGGTTGACCGATACCGACGGAATGAGCGCAGGATAAATCAAGTTGCCCCAGTCGACTTACATTTAAAGTGATGTTTACTTTACATGCAATGCATTTACACTGTCACTGACCGTTTTCGTTTTGTTGGTTCTTTGCTAAATTAATTGAGGCTAAAAATAA
>JAQIXQ010001608.1:0-13693 GCA_034700485.1 Pseudosinella alba | reverse complement strand
CTTGTGATACAACCCAAATATAAATTCACGACGACAAATGATGACAGCAACCAAATGACAAAGAGCATGCTGTTCCCCTTCCTCCCAGTCAGTCCCGGGGAGAGAAGTGATGACCCAACAAGGAATATATCTAGGAGCTTCCCATCCCAATTGAATTTCCTCTCCGACCTGATTAGCAGCCCAGTCAGGATCATGCAACTTCCCAAGCATAGCCAAATCCAAGGGTCAAAGCTATTTGTGAAGACAGACAGTTCCCATAATCCACCCTCCTCTTTTCGCTGCTGTCCACAATATGCGAAACTGAATGGTATGGAGTTGGATTGAACAAAAACTGGGAGAGAGGTTGCTAACGTCCCTTCACTTTTATTTACGGCTTCCCGATAGGATTCCCAAATCTGGGAGACGCCTCTAGCCCCCATGTGATCCAGTGAAATGTCGGGAACAATGCTTCTGGACATGGCATCTCGTACATCGGAGTCAATATCTGAAACATAATGCAGGCCAAGTGGTGCAATTTTAAGGGTCTTGTTTAGGGAATAGGCTAGGATTTGGGAGAGGATCACCACTGCTGCACCTTTGGGTGGAGGGGCCCTATGATTGTTCCAGTGAAAGTCTCGCATTCTGGGAAAGAGTTTTAGGGTGGTGTTAATATGCATTTGTTTTGTGGCGAAGTAGTTAAGGAAGATCACTCCTCCACCGTTAGTGGCACCAATTGCGTCAGATTCCGCCATGATATCAAATTATGATATGGGCCAGTAAAAATAAATATTCTAGAATCTGTTCTTACTTACCCAAGTTCCAAAATGATATGGACTACAAGGCAAGCAAAAAGATCTAAAACGTAAATTATAGGTACGATCAAATAAAATATTCTATCGATTTGAATTGTGTTGTCAATATAATTCAAAACCATCAAGGGTAAGCTTCAAGTTTTAAAGAAATCCACAAAACTGTTTTCCTGATTACATATCCGTGTGAATACATCAGCCAAAAACATTGTTGTTAAACTTACCAATTTGTATTCATGTCATCGGCACTAAAAAGTTTAGCATTGTGGTGGCAACTGGGTGGCACTGCTAAGCTCTACCAAAATTACCAAATTAAAGTAGTCTACCGACAGCACCGATGAGGTTATAAATATTCGAATTTAATTTCGAATAGCAAATGGATAAAAAGAAAATGTTGACTGAATGTGAAAAAACAAATTCAAGGCTAGCATCGACATTTCAATACATTTTAAATAAGCAATCCTTTGTATTTCGCATATCTAGTTTTATTATTATACTACCAATTTAGGACAAAGGGTGCATGAAATCGGTATCTATTTCGATTTCAAATCAATAAAAATGGGTTGGGTTTCCATTAGAATTAATATTAGGTATAATAATCCCATACAGTATAATAATACAGTTTTAATATAGGTAAGTACCTTTGCAATTTTAGTCATTTTGTAGCAACGGCCTAAAAGTAGTCCTTCGGATTTTTTTCTTTTATTGTTCTTATATATTGTCTACTCATTCTTGTAACCCTAACTCATACAACCTTTCCAAGCAATCCCACTGTACAAGTTGCTGTCCTAAAAAATAAAGACCCCATGTCAGAAAATATGCTTGGAACCTTGCTCTTGATTCTCAGGGCTTCTCCTCTTCATTATTTACATTTGGAGAACAAATCACAGATTTTCCAGACACTATTTTCTTTAATGACTGATTGAGAATTTTGAATGTGTCTTTTCAGCCCAGTCACGATAATTGGCAAATCCCGGCATATGAATGTATTTATGATGAAAGATGATCTATGATCTGTAATGATGATCTGCATATGAATACATGAATATGAATGTACCTATGAATGATGATCGGCAAGGTGTCTGCAAGATATTATATATGTAAAGGAAATGGAATATTTGGCCACCCATAGGACGGAAAACTAACACTTTACCAGTGAAGGTCATCCTGAACATACAATTTTAAAATTACATATTAAAAATGCTGTCAGCGATAAAATAGTTCTTTACGTTACCATAAATATTAAAACAAAATTAAGCTACAAAGGTATATGAATTATATTTTACATTCGCTTGACATTATATATTGGGTACCACGTCATCGGCAACATACCACTACAAACTGAAACCCATTACGCAAAATAAAACCATCTTTGGCGATGGTAAAACAAAGACACATACCTTATATACTTGCAATCAGTATTATATCTGCCTTCTCATGCTTAAGTGTTTTACTTAAATTAATAGCAGAAGAGGTGCCAATGCTTTTGTTTTGGAAGGCGGAATGGTTCCTTTCAATTTGGATTGGACTTGATACTGGCAAAATTTCATCAGTGAGCATGGCGTTGTCATCAAGCCTCCAATTTCTAACTCTGGGAATCATCGCTTCGATTCCGGAAACCGTGACCTCTACCCGTCAGAGCAACTCTTACAGTAATCCACTGGACAATTGCAAGTCGGACTGTCTAAGGTAATATGTTTAAACATAAAACTGGAGCAGGATAATATGAACAATTTGTGTATTAATTTAATATAATAATTGACCATTTTAAATAGGTATGTAATTAAACATTTCATGTTTGCCCATCATGCATATTAATGCAAATGGGCAGAAGATGAATCTAACTCCGAAGCCTGTTCCAACAAATGCACCAAGGATTTCAAGATTGTGCAAGTAGTTGGGATGATAATCCTCATCGTAGTATTTCTGCTCATATGCCTATGCGTATTACTCAAAAACACGACTATTAAAGAATGTGTTGGGGTGCGTACGACAAACCGGATTGTCCCAGGTATTTTTTTACTATAGTTATATTGAAAAGCGTGTTCATTAAATATGGTAGTATTTACATAAATTCTTAAAATGACACAGATTTAATTGGCCATAATACATAGATTAATCAATTTTGTCCTTGTTTCCAATTTTTATATCCAACGAAAAGGTGCAGCGTTCACTATTGGTAACCGCAACCGATTTATCAGGGCCTAGCACAACGGCTCCATGAAGATTGTGAAAAGTTAATGTTAGCCAAAGAGGTTTTTGAAAACTGTAAGGATTTTACTATATCAAGAAGCGCATGGCGGCCTTTATCTTAGAAGATAAAGGCCGCCATGCGCTTGTTGATATACTAAAATCCTTACAGAACTGTATTTCTACGTTATTGATTTAAACTCTAAAACTCTTCGTTGAAATAAGAAGCTAGTTTAATCTTCCTATTCCCCTGCCTTCATGTTCAAAGGAACAACGCTAATTAATTTACTTTGACGTATTCTTGGATCCCTTAAGTAATTAAAAAGTACCACATCCCGGTAATCATTTCACTCCGACATGTAAATGGCATTTACATATTGTCTCACGGAAGCGGAAATATTAGGTACAATCCATGACACTACTAGCAATCCCTGCTAAAGAAGATTAATGTTGATATTGATTTCGCGAAAACTTTTGAAGTTTGAAACCCACCCGGTGGCAAAGACTAACGGAAAATTGTAAGCATTAGATACAACGTGGTAAACTGCATTACACGATCACCAACCATTGTAAATGTCCGATGATCATATGCACTGACGTTCGTGAGAAAGATTTCCAAACCAGTCCACTACACGACGTTTCCATCCCACTCATTTTTGGTATTGAAATTTATGCCTAGAGAAGCTCGATTTGAAATTTAGACAATCAAATTTCTATTAAATTGGTTTTGATGATATGGTTGAAATTCGATGTATATTGCACATTGAAAAAATAGTCGGCCTCTAATAAATCAAAATGACCTTTTTAATCATAATTGTTTATATTATGTTTACAACATATAAGACAGTCAACCCAAAATAATATATGTATTTAGTTATAATCAGTTATATTTTCGAATTCGCCAAGTGCTTCTAAAAACCTTAAATAAGTAAATACACATAATTGTTCCTAATAAATTTAATTGAAATGTTATCCTCGGTCCAGCAGGTAAAGCTGAATGCTTCCTAAATCGAAAAATTCGAAATCCTCTTTTGCCCTGACATTACATGCGCAGGATGGGATGTCAACTTATAGATATAATAATAATAATAAATTGGTACATATGCAATCGAGTGCGCGCCCTTGCAAATGACAATTGCAACCAATTTATTCACTAACTGGCCAGTGGCCCCCGCAACGCATCTTCCAAGTAGTAGTAGTTATAACTACTTATGTCATCAAGTGCCCTTCGTTTCCATCTGGACCATTTCCGTGCAAAATATTTACCAAGAAGCTATTTATGACGGATTGGACATTATAATTATTTTATTTACCGATATTCTGTGGCGTACTTGAAGCATATCATTCATGCACATCCCTCATTTTATAAGTTCGGGAAGCCAATATGAGTTGTTTTTACTGACGCCATATAATTTACTTTCACAGGTACTTCCATGCATTAAGTAATTAAAAAGTACCACATTAAAATAACAAATAGATATTATGTGAAATCTACCACAAAACAACCAGCCACTTCTGCTACTTGGCTAACTAGGAATAATGCTGAATGTTGATATTGATTTCAGATTTTGCAGAAGGGTTTCACCTTGAAACTTGTCAAAGTTGAAGGATTATAGCCCTATAGTAGAATGAGGCTTTAAAAGTACATTACATAGACATACCGGTAAGGGACCATTCAACAACAAGAACATTCGCAGGCTACCGGGGGAGGTTGGCGTATTGCGTGGACAAATAACTGGCTGCACTAGTTGCTGTATTAAGATTTAACTGAACTGAACATGGATATGGTGTGACGTTGTTGATAAAATTGACCATGTCATCATCACCAGCCCATTGCTGGGTAATTTTTGGGGTCTAACCTGTCCTCTGACGTGTCCGAGTTTTTGCATTTTTTGCGATTTTTCCCCGAGAGGAAAAATCGCAAAAATGCAAAAACTGTTAGCCAGTGGGTTAACGTGAGGGGCTAAAAAATTGCACATGAACATCTTTAGTGACCACATATGTAACCATCATAATTTTTTCAACTTTTGAGACATACTAAAAAAAAACTCCACTCGATAAAAAAAACACGTATATACGTGTTCACGTTGCCCATCTGCGTTATATTCCTTTGTCATTACTAATATTACTACAAAACATCCTAATACTGATCGGAAGCTTATGAAACCTATTGATTTTGTCCTGGTTGGAAAATATTTTCCCTAACATCCACACAGTGCGCAGTGGTATGTAAGTATTAGCATGTTCGCAAAAATTGGGCGGTTACAATTTGAAAGAGTTTGCCTTCGTTAAATTGATTTTGCTGGCTTTATTGCTGGGCAGCTTAGGATATCCCATTGGTTTAATTTTATAACTTGCGTCAGCTAATCCACTTGGAATATTACCGTCGGAGAAATGGGAAGTGGAGGCTAATTATTTTAAGTAGATACCGTGTGGAACTTTTTCAGTAGCAAGCCATCGAGCAAAAAAATAAAATCGCTCGATCGAATGCTTAACCTCGGGATTTGTGCGCAGTTCGTCTCGGAATGTGGAAGTAAGTACAAGTAAACAATTTTTGACATAGCGCTCATCGGAGGAATCTATACGGAAATAATGTTTCTACTTAGGCATGTCATCATAATAATTTCAGCATTGCCATTTTCATCCCCACTCCCTCTTCAAATTGAGACCAGCTGTTTGATTCAATTCCTTCAGACCAATTTCACCGAATTTAATCTCCTCGGTCCAGCGGCCCAGGAATACTATCGTGCTCAGTTATCCCCTGAGGATGGCATTATCTTGACCCAAGTGGTCCGTAACATATATTCGTTGAAAGATTTTGCCAACCTGGAACACGAACTCGAGGTTGCCTCCGTCCATATCAACAGTCCATATCTGCGCTTCTGGTTTCGACATCGTGAGTCATGTACGATCTTCATCTTGCTCATCAACACGCTGGAGGAGGGGATAACCTCCATCCAGAATTCCGGGTATGGCTTATCCGACGATGTCATCTTCTTCATTTCAGTTGAAAGCCTCACCATTGAGAATCAACTCGTCAGTCAATTTGCAAATGACTTGTTCATCTCGGAAGATACGATCCCTTTCCATGCACCGATTGCCTTCTACAGTTTCCAGGGCAATGTTGGGGTATTCTGCTACTTCTGCCCCAGACCACATGAAAAGCTGCATATTGTTGAGGATGCCGCAACCAGTTTGCGGAAGTTGAGTGAGCTCTCCTCTGACCTCAATGGAGATGGTCATGGAAACCCTCTTTATATGACTGACTCAACCTATAGACAAACAGTCCACTGCCATAGCAACAAGGATGTGGACGGGTCTCGTCAAAACTTTTACTACCGCTTGGAGCACTGCTCACCTGTCGAGTTCATCATGTTCGCCACACTTCTGCGAAAGTTGAACCTTTCAACCCTAAACTTGGGGCCGGTCAAAAGTGACGATGAGGTTCTTGGGAAAAGATGGATGCTCCAGGTGAAAATGATCGAGGCCAAGAATTTCAACGGCCAAACTGAATTCCTACTAACTCGTGGAAGCTACGCATACACGGGCGAACACATATATGTCATGGTATCATGCAAAGAGTCGAATTCAATGTATGCCTTGGACTATTCCCTCAGCTCAGTCCTCAAAATCCCAATGTTGGGCGGGGTGGTTATCCTGTCTGCTGTCTATGCATTGGTTCACAACGACATGAGATGGGGATTTGACATTTTGAAAATTTTCCTTGGCTATGGATTAATCAGCGATGGTCCAAAGTCTCGGAAAATCATGGCCTACTTGTTAGTGTGGATTGCACTCTTGTCATATGCCTACCAGGCCGACGTTTCCTATGACAACATTCATCGCCTGGACTATCCACCATTTCGTCAACTATTTTTGGATTATGGCCACAGGATTTGGATCCCGGCACCGGAAGCAATAGTTGCCACAATCGCTATGCGGGTGCCGGAATTGTACAAGAACATTTTGAATAGATATTTTGGTCTGGACAAAGGCCGAACATTGCTAAGTTTTTTCAAGTCGGAGGCCAACTCTGATCTTACTATTTCATTAGAGTATCTTCCGGAACTGGTGACGAGACTTGCAAAGGAGAAGCTGGTCTTCATGGGGGCAGCTTTGGCAGCCGAGGCAACTCATACGGGTTGTGGTCCTAAATACGTCCGAGACTCCCACATTTGCTTCTTCCAAAACATGATGGCAGATTTGGGCTTACCCATATTTCTCCCGAGGGACATCCGGATCTGGTCCTATCAGTCGGGAAGGGCATCCGCACTGAATGGGAGAATGATTGAGGCTGGCTTCTATCAGTTGGCGTATGACTTTGATGTCCTCATTGTGGCCAAGAAATTGAAGGAGTTTCGACTGAAGTCAAAAAACATGGCTGTGAAGCCAACTGCAATGGGCATGTCCAGCAATGCCGGGATAGCCACCGGGTATGCCGTTGGCGTTTGCATGATTATACTCACCATGTGGACCGGGATATGGGCCAAGAGGTTGTGGAAACGAATGAGGAGTGGCGGGCTTTACTCGTGTTTAAGAATACAGGGATGGAGCAGAGACCGGTCAAGGATCTCGTTACGGGAAAGGGTCAGGCAACGTTGCTACTTGGCTTGGTGGAAATTTCGGAGACTGCTTTTTAGCAGAATGTGGATTTGCAATGTCGTAACAATATGGTTGGAAGGGTCTTCTTCAAATGACTAATTTGCAGAATTTAGAATTGTACCTATGTCAATATATTTTTAGACAGATAAACATGAGTGTACTGTAAGGCTTAAAACTTTTCAGGGTATCGCAATATGTTTTTAAATTTTCCTTTCAGTTTCTAGTCATGGTTATCGTTTATGGCCATACTGTTAAGATACATTTTATATGTCTATTCCTTGAAGGTTTAACGGAAGCACTTAAATAACGTTGTGCGATGTGCTGTGCAGTACAACTAAATATATAAGTTTACGTTTAGTTATGCCAGTTACCTCAATTATACTTAGGCTCTTGTGGATAAAATGGGGCTTCAATTGATGTAAAACTAATTGATATTTAAATATTTAAAAATCATTATAGTAATTAAGGAAAACTCGTCTCAAACTCGGAGAAAAAAAATTATAAGTTGGGCTAATGCGAAAACGTATCTCCATGTTATTGCAATTGCAGTCAACGGGCTGGTGGGAATTATAACTCGGACAGCTACCAATCCTGTACAGCAAAATGTTCTGAGGACGCTATAATAATAGCATCAGTTGCAGCAGTGGTCCTTGGAAGTTTCTTTCTACTCATATCGATTTGCTTGTGTTATTTCAAATGCAACAGCAGAGGAGGTGTTCCCCACCATGGTATTGCTCCAGGTAATAAGAACTCATCATCCCCTATCATATTCAGAATGACCTAAATACATATTTTACACCTCGACCCCGACTGCTAATTAATAATTTTCTCTTTCATTTCACCCCTTAAAATCTGCAGGGTTCGTGGTGATTGGAAACGAAAGAAGAATATTTTCCCCAGCACCAACTGATCAACTTAAAACTGGAGTCGGAGTCCCTCGATATTAACTTATGAAAGAAGTTAAATTCCATTTTCCAACTTAACTACCCATGCACAATTAAATTAAGGGTGATGTGTGGTCATCATTATTAATTAATTTATGATGCTAAGCTCAAAGTAAAAATTACGGAATGTGCTTATAATTATTGAGATACGCTCTATCGGCAATGCCGAAAAGGGCTTAATAAACATGCATACATACAATAATTATTGTGAAAATGTATTTCAGACAAATTGACAATTTCTTTGAGAAAATCGGGAATTGCATAAGACCGGTTTAGACCAGTAAATAATCCTTTACGTTTTATCAGCCTTTTCTGAGCTTCGCAGGATTCCCTGTTCCCAGCCACCCTAACTATTATCGACCTCTGTACAATTCATAATCCGTTAGAAGCACCAACACGTGATGGGAAATTGAAGAATTTGGGGGCAGAGGCTATGAGAAATGTTTATTTATTATCCTTTCATGGCAATGGAAGCGAACTTGATGAGAAGGTGATGGACGCGTTATCTTACCTTCAGTTCGGAGAAGAGAAAATATGCTTTTAATATGTGGATGGAAACTTGTTAGAGCCGCCTGCCGCCTGTCGCGTTCAGTAATAAAGGCAATAAACCCAGTGCAATGTTATACTCCAACAATGATGATTATAATCACCTTGTCATTTAGGCCGTTTTATAATATAATGCAATGCGGATTAGCAATTAGCTTCAGTAATACCAGAAAATAGTTTGAATTTATTTGACTTTACTGTTGTTAATGGGAATAGTAATATTTAAAAAAAATGATCTAAATCAATTGCCAGCTTCCTTTTCTAATTATCTTGTTCTGAATTATCTAATCTAATACAGAGAACTGAACATACACAACATGGTCGTAAATGGTAAAATGGTTTGGTGGTTTAGTGCCTTGACCTTTTTGGTTTTGAAAGAGGAATCCACATCTTAGCAAGGATGATTGTATGGTAACCTTGCTCTCAAAGCGATTTTAATGATATTACAAATGTAATACGATTTTTAGTAGTACTTTTAATTCCAATCATAAAATAGTGTCCAATTTATTTGCAAATAATTTATAATGATAGTAATAATATCTATAAATTTTAAAGTGAATAGAAAAATTGTGCATATACGGACCAGACACTAAGCGTAATTTAAAAAATGCTCCTCAAATATGTATATTCTACATTCATTTGTCCAGAAACAACAGAAAGTCTAACGTGTAAATTTTGGATAACGAACAACTAAACAGCAACTATTACGATTTTGACAAATTTGAAATCAAAAATCCCGATCGGGTTGTCCAAGGAAGCAGATTACACTTTGGCCCGATTGACTCCATCCCGGGAGTCGGAAACGCATTTACAATACGCCAGCCCATTGTTGTAGCAGTCATCCGAACAGCCAGGACAGTCACTACTTTGGCAATCCTGGATTTAAAAAATATACTTTGCGTAACCAAACCATCACCCACAATTTCGTCAAATATTTAGCAAAGGAATGTTCCTCACATATTCATAATCCGGCAAGCACTCGCAATTACCATCACCAGCAAAAGCAAATCCCTTACAATGCTGTCCTACTGCACAGTCCCCGCTAGAACAAGCTTGTCCTGGTGTGCAATCCTGAAAGGAGAAAAAATAAATGTTTTGAAACATGAGCAACGAATGATAATGAGTGGGTTCAGAAACGATTTTAGAGGCAGTTGTATATATTAAATAAATATATTAAATAAAATATATATTAAATAAAACTTACGTCTCGTTCCAAAGCCCCGAATGACAGCGCTGAAATGGCCAGAACCAGCACAAGGACCAGTAAAAACTTTGTTGGATATTTCAGGCCCATATTATTGCTGAAGCTTTACTTGCCGAATAACGGGGGTTCAAGTTGACAGAATCAGGAGCTTGTTTCGAGAGGAGGTGTTAACAGAGGCTGAACGATATTGAATGTGATGGCAGTAACCCAAGGGCATTCCGTTTTTATACATGCGCTTAGAAACAGTTCAGTGCTTGCGGTTTGATGGGAAGTGCTGTGAAGTAGGTACTTCATGCAAGTATGAGGTAGCTCCCAGTAAGTCGAAATTTTGCATTAAAGTTTTGGGATTGTAATCCGATTGGAAAGAGGCGATTACCATCCTGTTCGTTGACTGTTTAAGATTGTGTCGCCGACCACTCGGACAAAAATTATTGTTGTGTTTTGTTACCCGGACCTCATCGCTACATGTCAGTTGTGAAAGTCAAGATATGTATGAGCCATGTATTGCTTATTCAGACAAATAATTCCTCCCAAAATCCGCAACAGGTAAAAAGAAGAATTTAAAGAACAAATGCAACCTAATTCCGGATTACACTTCAGGTGTTTGAGTCAAAATGGTCAAATATTACATCTGACGTACTTCACCCAGTTACCACGGTAATTTCACACAAGCTCCTTTC
The DNA here is from genome assembly GCA_034700485.1 of Pseudosinella alba. Lineage (NCBI taxonomy): Eukaryota > Metazoa > Arthropoda > Collembola > Entomobryomorpha > Entomobryidae > Pseudosinella > Pseudosinella alba. The sequence continues at coordinate 2,739 of JAQIXQ010001608.1, read as the reverse complement.
CCCTAAGTTTAAGTAATCTCTTTTTAACGAATAACCTTTCTTCATTTCGTCGAATGGTTATGATGGCTAGTAATAATATGAGTAAGATATAGTGGCATGATTTCAGATTAAGGATTATTTCCTATATTTAGGAAATCTACTTACTATAAGTATACTGACAAATGTGTTATGTTGTAGTTGTAATATATATTGTGAGAAATTAAATTCCAACGTTTTTTAAAAAATGAATATGAATATGCACTTCATAACAAATTACTACTAATTCGTTTATAAAACTCTACTTACAATTTGTAATATTGCAATATATCGTACTGCCTCCAGATTCTTCATGAAATGCTACATAATTACACCCAGATACAAGATAATTAAAATAATTTTCGAGTTTTTGATTTGATTAAACTTTATTTCCGTGTTACCATTCATCATTATAATATAACATACTGTTCTCCCTGACAGAACACGTTTCCGAAAGACACACTTTACAAATCCAATAGACAAGCCGAGTCAAAACCAATAAATTAAATTAAATTATTACAATTATTAGAAAATTATTGCAAGTTAAGTTTAAAAAAACAAATACAAGACCTCGTAAGGTAAAAGATAAAAAGGCTTACGTACTTTTAATATATTGTTACGAAGATATCCTATACTTAATAGATATATATTATTATCCAAAATCTAAAAACAGTAATGAAACACACACAACGCCATATATGGCTTGGAAAATCTCAACAAGACCGAACAAGGGACATGTCCCCGATATAAAGTTATACAAATGATACAGGGCTTTAAAAACAAAGATTAACATGTTTGCATTCACGGTTGATCTAGAAAGTTTTTTACTTTTGCCTTTGTCATCATTCTTTTTGGGTACAAATGACGGAACACAAGACGGACACGACCACGATTTGTTCAATTTATAACGTATGTAGGTCTCCTTGCAACCAAGTAGTTGCAACCATCAACATCCCACATGCCTCGGTATATGCCTTACTGGTTATTCAAAGAATTTTATCATGAGCCCATCTACCGTACGTTGAAATACGTAGTAGAAGAAATCAATATCCGATCCCCTCTTAAGAGGATAGAACCTTCCACAATAGTGGGTCAAAGGTTCTATAATCTTCAGTTTTCTTCGAATTATGCGATTAGTAAATGTGGACAGTCCAGCCGAAGTATTGCCAGGGTGATGATCAGGATCATAGCCTACCCTTCCCCACGAGAAGGACCCAATTCGCTTTGTAATCAATGAGGCGCTCTTCTCATCTGTTTGAACAAACAGGGATAATGCAAAAAACATGCAAAAGGAGGCGAATGCCGATGCCAGTAGCATAAACAAAATAACGTTGGGAGGAAACAAATGGAAACCCCCAAATAGGATAATATTACAAGCCACAATAATTACGAACCCAACAGCCATGAAAAGGGCAATCAAGTGGCAGCAGAACTCGTTATGCATTTGTGAAGGGATCTGGGCTGCAGAGTAGGATTGAAGAAATAATAAATCATTTTCTTTCCCCGGAGGAATCTCCCCCATAACCTGGATGGACGTTAGGTGAAGTTCGCAACCATAGAAATGCATGACCGAGTAAAATGCGTAGAACCTACATGTCTCAAATACACACAAAAATGACTCAATTACTCTGAGAACTAAAACTACCAAATGTACTGCCGAAGTGCAGAGACTATTTTCCCCGGGACAAATGAGATGGGCGGGTAAGAGCTTGGGAAATGTGTAGGAGAAGGGATCCAAATCAAACGTCACGCTCAAAACCAGAATGAATTGTGTAGCAGCCATTCCCCATAAGGATAACCTGTGCAGGAATGCAAACCGCTTCCACATTCTTTCAGCCGAGGATCCCGATACTTCCCGTATTTGATCTGGATCTCGAGAGGATTGCAGACGTTCACCTGGGCAAAAATAAGAAGAAGTAGATTCATCGGCCGTCTGCTAAATGCTTTTAATTAAATCTCGATAAAAACGTAGTAATTTGGGTTTACTCAATGAAATGACAAAATCCTTTTCCAGCGATGTGAAAGTCGTGTACAACTTAGCCCTGGGGATTAAGATAGCGACGGTGCCCCACAGCAAAAGCAATATTGCCGCAAAAGCACAGCAGAGTGCTTGAAATGGTCTGCCCACATCATCAGGATGGATGATGACGTCCAAGCAGGAACCCAACCCGATCACCCCCGATACAATGAAGATGTTGAAGTACCATAATCGGTAGGACGGATTTGAAGGGATGGTCGTTTCAACTAATTCTTTTGTGGGATTCCATTCCAGAATCATGGGGCATTTTGAGTTTTGGAAGGCGTATAGCCTGTTGAAGAGTTGGAAGGAGTCTTTGACGTACAGCATTATGAATTGCGTGAAGAATTTTTTGGAGATTTATAAATGTAGTGTTATCCAAAGTGTTGAACAAATAGATATGTATAGCTGTTGGTTGATGAAATCAGAATGATATGTTGCTATGCATGGTCGCGGACAATCATGGGCAGTGTGGCGATTGGCCATGAATATATCTCGGTTTGTAAAATATTGGCAAATATTTTAAGCAAGTATGGGCTTACTCAGCGAATAAGCATAATATGATATATATTTTCTATGTAATCATACAATATTACATACATATAATATTTTCCCTGATTTCTTTTGATATTTTTTGGTAAATAGGATTATCCCATTTCTTGTCATTAAATTATTTATTTCTTCCAGTTACCTCTTCAGTGAGAATA
>JAQIXQ010001607.1:0-13695 GCA_034700485.1 Pseudosinella alba | reverse complement strand
TTGGACCACTTTTGGAACAAAATCCAGACCCCTTCATACTTTCCCAGTTGTTCTGGACGACTTCACGAACATGCTACGATTCATTGCTTGTGGGAGGCAGGAAATGGAGGGATTTGCTTATGCCCAATTGGTCAGTGTCTATGACGGGGATATTTGGATGACAATATTCCTCGTCTTGATAGTTTGGTTGGTTTGCTCCAAACTATTCCAGGAATATTCCCAATCTGGGGTATGCGATAAATCTATTTGGGAACATCTTTTGGATTTCGGCAACACCGCGATGGAAATTATTTCCACCTTCTTGGAGCAGGAAGGTAGTCTATTTGAAAAGCCACTGTGGCAAAATGGTAGAATGAGGTGGATGACTGGGACCCTGTTACTCTCCGCAGTTGTTTTGAGCAACTGCTACAAAAGCACAAATATCGAGAACATGCTTTTACCTCGACGATCAATCCCATTCGGGTATTTGGACGAGTTAATTTCCGTCAACTACTCCATCTATACCAGAGCAACTGTCATACAGGTATTCAAAATTGGAATGGATAATACAAAACAGGATCATTTGTCTCACATAAAATATTTGGGGCAAATGGGACGGGAGTAATTTACTCGGAGGTTTTGGTTCGCTCTGGAGGCTCTAAATCCTCCAAGTTAAGAGATCATAGCACGTTACACAAACAAGCCTCCATAATTTTTGAGCAGCTTGATCAACAAGCAATTGCCGAGTTCAGGATTTTAAGAGCCGAGGATAAAAATCCAAGTTCTTTGTTTCCAACGCATAAAGCATTAACTAGTAAATATGCCAAGTTATACAGGGAGAAGGAAGATTCATATCTGATGGGGTTATTTGAGAAATGCCAGAGCAAATTTGCACTCCTTCTGCCAACCCAAATGTGGAATGAGTTTTGGGGACAGTTGATGAGTGAGAGGAGGATGGCAATAGAAGATTATTCTTTTGGGAATGAAGCATTCTTCCAGATGTACAATGGGCCAATGTTTGACATGGGATTGTTTCCTTCATCCATAATCTGGAGGGTGAGGGGAGTGGAGGCCTCAGGGCTGGTGGAATGGTGGGGAGAGGTGATCAGGGCCTCCCCGGCATTTCAAAGGATTGGGGAAATTGGACGGATTAGGCCGCAGGTGAAGAAGCCGAACATGGAAGGGAACATATCAGTTATATTCCAGCTCTTCTTGTTTGGCCTGGGGTTGGGAGAGATCATGTTGATTTTGGAAGTTGGACTGAGAAACTTCTTAAAATGGCAGAGGACAAGCCCAGTCCAATGGTTTAGTCAAACCAAACGTTGTAACTTGGTTGAGATGATTGAAAGCCCGAAAGTGATTAGCGTTCTCGTTAATTATTGTTAGCATATTACTCTATTATATTGAATCAAATTCCGAGAATTATGGATTTCTGGATTTTCCTGATTTTTTTTCAGAAGCCTTGCCCAATGATGTTTGAAGTTTGATCGTTATAGATAGACGGAGAAATTGAGGCGGTGAGTGTATTGGGTCTGGTTAGCACTTCAGATCGGGAAGTAATTCAAGTGCCCACATATATCTGTGCATTGTGGAAACCAATATGAAGGTCACAAATCGCAAATAAATCATGCAAGAAATTCTAATTTACTTCTCAACGTTTTGATAAATCATCTTAATTATATCAAATCGCAATCACAATGAGCCTTATCATAAGATAATTAACCTACTGAACCCAATGGCGAGTTCCCCATAACAATCAAGCATATTATTATGCATACTTATATCTTAGAAGAGTAACAAAGCATCCAACAAGCGATCCACCAGATTCTCCATGCAAGCCACCATAAACTCCCTGTCCAATGCCACGAAGGGGTAATAAACCAAAGTGATTCGCCGCATTGTTTTCACCTCCAACCTTTTAACTTTGGCCAACCACCTTGCATAACCATTCGGCGACGTTGCATATCTGAATCCCGCTGTAACCCTGCATCTGTCCAGGACCATATCAGTCGTCTCTCCAACCCTGGACGCAAGCTTTAGTAAAAGGAACACCCCAAGTGTGAGGATGATGGCAGAGCAAATGGTCATAATGTATGCGAGGAGGGAGATCTCCTGGAACTTCTCGATGACTATCCACCACAATATCACCAGGACCCAAAATATGGCGGAGAGGGTTCCGGACATCACGGGATTGACAATGGGACTCCAAACCCCGTACAGGATGGTCCACATCTTTTTATGGGTAAGGGTTTTACGACGTGGTACTAATGAGAATAGGGAAGGCAGGAGGTACCATGCTAATCGCGAGTGAGAGGAGTTCGACACCTCAAGTCAATGACCCCAATTAAATGAGCCATTATGTGAAAAGAGGTGACTTTTGAACCCCCCGCTTATTCCCTCTCAACTTGCCACCCAGTCTTTTTGCCTAGGTGACAACAGCAGATCTAGAGCCTACAAGGCCTAAGTTAGCTGGACCGTTGATGACTTCTGTATTGAAAATGGATGTGGGGTCACCCCAAGAGTACATAACAAGTAAACTGGCTGCTCACAAACTGAGCAATTTACTTAATATATATTATTATTTAATTTTTTAAAAATACATAGCAATCAACACTAATGTCAGTTCTACCTCTACATGCATGTATACTGTTCTGAAATGACCTGTTAACTGTTAGTTTTTAAAAATAAACCGTTTGAACTGACTGATAGAGTGGACCAGCTAAATCCTGAAAATTTAAAGTTGAATGGCCCACTCGTGTCACATATTGCCCCAGTCATGAAAATAGTGTATTCAATAGCATCTATTCAAGCAAGAAGATATGTGCCAAGAATTATAGCTTGCTAAGAAGAATCAGGTGCCAAGAATTATTGATTGCCATGTTCTCAACTGCGACTACAATTAACATTGCAAGGATACCCCATTTCAATTATCAATACATGGAAGGGTATATCGACTGGTAAGAATAGTTGTTTCAATTACTGCTACATGAGAAATACCAAATAAAGCTCGTGTAAACTATCGACGACGACAGTGACATTTCTCTTCCTGTTTTGATTCCGCACGCATGGCATTTTTAACCTCGTGCTGTCGAGACTTAGTTCCAGGATTGAACTTGAGAGAATTGCATCTTGCAGTTTTTAGTTTGTGAGTGTGAGCAGCCAAGAGATGTGGTCGTCATATTTAATTGTTGCAATAATTAACTAATTATTGTCTTAAAAATCCGATCGTGGTTTGTGTGAGACATAAACATTACTTTGTTATATCTGTCAGTTAAAAGTGCTTTTGGATTTTGAGAATCTTTGTGATTTCTAATTCTTCGAGATCGCGATTGTGATTAACTTTTAACTGGAGTTAGTGCTATTAATTAATTAACTTCCTGGGTCATCTTCATCAGATACTTGTGGTGCCTTCGGGCTACGTGGGGACTGCCACACAGGTGGTGTCGCTCATCCGGGTAATTTAATTTTTATAATTAGGTTGATTACAGTAGTAATCAATTGCTAACTTTCATTTCTTTGTAGTAATTACTAATTAACTAAATTATAATGTGGTGTTATTGTGTGGACATATGTAGGCAATGTAGTAGAATGGTCCATGAAAGGTTAGTTTACTAATTGGTATATTTTAATTATATCTGAAATTGCAGAGTTGAGCACTGCACTTTTCCTGTTGGAGTAGCATCTGGAGGGGAAGGAGAAGAGTGCTTCCAGGTCCGGATTTGGTGGAGTAACATCTGGGGTGGAAGGAGGAGGACATCCAGGTTCCTGTTGGAAGAGCATCTGGAGGGGAAGGAGAGGAGTGTTTCCAGTTTCCTGTTGGAAGAGCATCTGGAGGGGAGGGAGGAGTGTTTCCAGTTTCCTGTCGGTGGAGTTTCCGGAGGGGAAGGAGGAGTGCTTCCAGTTTCCTGTTGGAAGAGCATCTGGAGGGGAGGGAGGAGTGCTTCCAGTTTCCTGTTGGAAGAGCATCTGGAGGGGAGGGAGGAGTGCTTCCAGTTTCCTGTCGGTGGAGTTTCTGGAGGGGAAGGAGGAGTACTTCCAGGTTCCTGTTGGAAGAGCATCCAGAGGGGAAGGAGAGGAGTGTTTCCAGTTTCCTGTAGGTAACTCTTTTAAATTTCGACTTTACAATTAAATATATACACCGTGCACAATCGAAAATTGATATAATTTATGTTGTGCAGAGTTTATAAATTTTGACGTACCGATGTATATCATTTGACTTATAATTAATTGTATTCTTATATGTTCAATAATTAGATCAGCATCAACTATAAACGAGACTGCTCTACTGTGTGTGTGACATATATTAGTTTTCTCAACTTAATTCAAGATCCTGTGAGAAGCGCTAGTCGTTGGCTTAAGTAAGTAATATACGCGATCATTGCTTGCGGTTTAAATAATTTTACGGATAAACTGGAACTAAACATTTTGCAATAGCCATATTTGTTATATAACTTGTCTAAATTTAACTATGCTTTACTTTGCTTAATAACTATTACTTTAGGTGTACAATACTTCAGCAATTGCAAACATTCTGCAACCCGCGAAGTGCGGTCCTTTTTACGACATCAAACTTAAAACAGCACAGTGAATCATGCCTCGAAAAAAGGCAAAGGTCATTGAAAAACCAGGTAGGCTATTTCCATATACCTGCAATTATAATATGCGCTACAATTTAAATTTTGGGATTGAGATCCATTTCATATTAACCCTATCAAATACATTAATCAACCTGTCTTAATTTTAATTTACATCAGTGGTTAAAGATGTGCCTATGGAAGTCGTGGAAGAGCACCCAGACCCAAATTCAGGGAAGCATCGATGGACAAAAGTAGAACCACCTAGTCTGGATAAGGACAATAAAAAGATCGTGGTTAACTACCCGCTACCGACATACCGATTGGAGTGCCCAGTGGGAAGGCCATGTGTCCAAACTTTCCTACCCATGCACAGGAAGAAAAACACATCAAATGTCGGCATATTAGTATCTCATGTTCAAGACGATCATGATGGATATAAAGATTTTACTGTGACCCATAGGTGTCTTATATGTGAACTCGAAATTACTGATTACTACCCAATGCGCCATGCTTGCCTTACAAAATACTACGTTCCAGATGAGAAGAGTTATAACGTTCAATGTGAAATCTGCAAAGAATGGTTCGTCTCTAGTATGTCGTTACGTATTCATAAAAGGGTGCACAACAACAATAATCGAACCTATAAAATCCCGAAAAGAGGACAACGTTCCAAATCTGCTGTATCGTCTTCGTCCGTATCCTCACGACCAAATCATCGCCGTAAAAGACCAATATCTAATCTTGATGACTATGACAACGTCGAAGATATGGAAGTTGACGGCGACTTTGAAGATCCACCAGAAGCTGCATTGAGTGAATTCTGTGATGATCCTGAACCATTACCAACTGAAATCACAGAGGAGTACCTAGCCAAGGTGAATAACAAATGGGTGACTAAATTCAAGTGGTTTATCACGGTGGGACCTGCTCCAAACACTCCAAAATACTGGTATGAATTTGAGGACAGGGTGGCTGAAATGACTGCAGATTATCAGCGACGTTTACAAATTAGCACAATATGGTTTGAAAAACAAGTCTATATGGAAGAGACGGATATGACCCAGGCGGAACTAAGAAGTTTGTATGACAGGAATCCGAAGCGAGCTATGAATGCTATTACCAACTATAAGAATCCAATATGTCATATTGATCCAGAATATATATACGCTCATTACTGTAACAAGTTTGCTGAAGTAAAAGACAAGATTGATGAAGATTATTTTGGACTTCCTCAAACTGAAGATCAGCCTGTCGACTGCAAGCCTTTTAAGAAAGATGACATTATCGCCCGTTTAAAGAAGTTTAAGGATTCAGCACCAGGTCCTGACAAACTTCGTTACCATCACTGGCTCCGGATTGATCCTACCGGCGAACTCCTCCAAATAATTTTTCGAATTTGTTTAATGTTTAAAAAAATCCCATCAACTTGGAAAATGAGCAAGACATTTCTATTTGTTAAGAAACCTGATCAAAAACCAAAATGCATTCAAGACTGGCGTCCCATTTCACTTCTACCCACCATTTATAAGTTATTCTCGGGACTGTTAGCAGATAGATTGATTAACTGGTCCGACAAGTACACCATCATCAACTTGGCTCAGAAAGGTGGTACCACATTCGATGTCACGTTGGAGCATGGCCATGTTCCTGATTATGTAATTCGACAAGGGCGAGGAAACGGAGGAGACGTTTCAATGGAATTCCTGGACATTAAAGATGCCTTCCCTTCAACTCCCACTTCTGCGGTGATTCAAGCCATCAAAAATCAAAAGACTGGCAGTAAGATTTGCGATCTTCTTGGGAATATTTTTGACGGACGCGTGACGCAAGTAATTAGCGGAAAAGGGACGACTCAAGATATCAAGTTTGAGCGTGGCTTGCTTGTGGGTGATCCCATATCCAGTATACTCTTCAACTTGGTTCTCAACAACGCAATCGCTGAAATTGCGAAAACAATCTCACCTCAGTCAGTCACCCCTTGTCATATTCTTGCTGCTGTGGATGATGTAGTCCTTCTTGCTGATACACCAGAGGAACTCCAAGAGAATGTGAAAAAATTCGAAGAAAATATTAACAAGATCCACCTTTCATTGTCATCAACGAAGTGTGCAGGTTTGCGTATCAAGTGTGGGGCTAAGACTACAGAGGATGCTCCATTGGTCATCATTGTAAACAATGAACCCATACATCAGCACAGAATGCATGAATATCATGTTTTTCTTGGTGTGGAGTTTGGATTTAAAACAAGAAGGCCTGTCCTACCAAGAGATGAAATTTTGAAGAAAATTGTGGAAGATACCGAAAATAGTTTCAAGAATAATCCCAAGCCCCAAGGACCTCTGACCACTAAATTATCACCAAAGTGGATTAAACTTGACAACCTGATCAAAGCTATATTTTACTCTAGACTGACAGGTTATCAAAAACTCCACGCTTGCCGCTTGTTTCTATTTCCCATGTTGGGCCATGAAATCCGTTTTGGTCGTGCTCCCAGTGGCCAGTGGAAAATTATAGATGAATATTTGCGGCTTTTTGCCAAGAGGGCATGTAATTTCCTACCAAACGCCCCAAATGAGTATCTGTACGGAGCTAGATCATTGGGTTGTGCTGGATTTCCTAATTTAGAAGATGACTACAGAATTTCCAAAATCGCGAATGCGTTCAAACTGTTGACCAGTAAAGATGTAATCATTCAGGACTTGGCCATGGAAGATCTCACTACATCCTACAACTTAGCTTTCGTTCAGCCGTCCTCCAACCAACCAGATTTTGAAGAATTACTTCCTTTTTTTCATCTGGAAAAAGCTAAAGGAAAATTTGAAAGTGTGTGGTCTCAAGCCAGGATAGCATCCTCAAGCTTAATGATAAATTGGTCAACAAACGAGACAGGCGACCTCAAACTGTCGAACAGACCAGCAGAAGAAGGACTGACTGTAATACAAAGGAGACAAGTACAACAGAAATCTGATAAAGTCAAAAAAAGTGCCAATAAAAAAAATCAAAAGATCTCGCGACTGCAAAGGATAATCCAGTCATATCAACTACAACAACACAGCAAGGCCACCTAGACCAAGACATAACCTTTCCAGCAAATCAGAGTGAATCCTGTGACTCTGCTGAACAAATCGTTAATCCCACGCCAACACCTCCGAAGATTAAAAATTTCGAAATTACTGATAAAACTTTAATCATGAAAAGTCTTCGTCAAATTCTTCGTGTTCAACATATGCATGCACTTGACAGCAATCCTGCATATGGCTCTGCCATACAGGTATTTGGACAGTCTTCATTCAGCAATCATATATTCTCAAGTTGCAAAAGTGCTAAGGATTGGGATTTCCTTCATCCTGCAAGACTCAATATGATTCCTCCGAAAGGATGTATGGCTTATAAGCATTGTAAAGAACCACCCTCTACTCGATTGTGCCCTAGGTGTAAAGGGACCAATACCGAGGCACACGAAACTCCCAGTCATGTCATCACAAACTGTACACCAAATATGAAAGTTATTACGGATAGACATAATACAATTCAAAATAGACTCCTAAAGTTTTTAGTTGATAATAAGTTCACAGTCCATTTTGTTGATTCACAAATTCCCGGAGCATCGACCTCTAATGCAGCTCTGCGTCCTGATCTAGTAGTATCTAGGAATAAACCATCCTATTTTATCGATGTTTCCTGTCCTGCTGATGAATCATCCAACTGCTTCATTAAAAAGGATGCCGAGAAGATAGGAAAGGACGAGAATCTAGCTACAGAATGGCACAAAATGCACCCTGAATACAACAAGCCCACAGTTCAATCATTTCTTATCGGAGCACGAGGGGCGTGGTGGAAGGGAAATGATGTTTTCCTAAAGAAGGTCACCTCAAACAACTTTTCCCGTGTGGCATTCTCCAGGAAATGCGTTGAGATTGTTATCAGATGGTCAAGATGTATCATGACAGCACATACCAACGAGGATGAGAGAACAATTCTCGTAAATCAATACGGATTTCCTAGGAATGAGAAGACGGAGCCTGGCAATACCACCAAGAAGATAATTGTCATTTACGAGCCCACAGAACAGGATACATCTTCCAGCAGGTGCAGCAGATCAAAGTTCATCAGCTATTACGTCGGCACCGATAGCCCATTCCACGACTGATACAAAGAAAGACTCTGCTCCATCGTGTCCAGCCAATCCTGATTCAGGTTGATCATACTCATTCATTAATAAGATTCAATGACTTTAATTCTGTCTATCTGTCATTAACTTAGACTCTTATACAATGTCTCTCAACTACTGCCTGTCTTTTTTTAATTTAGCTTAATGTATTTTGTTTTGTATATAATTTTATCATGAAAGTGTATGAATACATATAGTTACTGTATTAGTTTAGTAATCGTTTCACTGTTAGTTTTTCACATGAATTGCCGTTTGAGACGTGATTGTTACATTAAGTAATAAGATTTATAGTTGCGCGAATGCAATGAAAGCTTAACTTTCATTTGGGTAGGTTTTTCCATCTCATTTCCTGTTTAAAGATGGTTGTTTCCTTTCTCACGACTGTATCTAACCCTTTCATAATTATGAAGTATGCTATCGTAATATTGTAATAAAACATAACAATATCCTACACTACTCATTTGCAGCTTCATATCCTTTTCTTTACATTTGCATATTTATACAGCAATACTTTCACTGCTTATCCGTATACCTAATTTTATCTACCTTAAAAATTATAATTAGACATTAATACAGTAAACTCATTCTTAGGAAAACTAATCTTAATTAATACGCAAAGTTACTTTTATTATGTTATAGGAATCATATAACTTACACATTTGCCATTGTCTCCTCATATTAGCTACTTTTTAAATTATGTGTGCAATTACCCTTTGCATAATCCAAGCTGTTTTACGCCTTATTTTTTGAACTTTTCGTTCTTGCCAACGTAAACTTATTTTATTGAGCTGATTGGTATTATTTAGTTATCATAATCACAACATATTTCACATTATAATTTATACTTTCACGTATGGAATATGCCACATAATAATATGCACAAAACAGTCCTTAATTAAGAAGTAGTTATCATGAGTCACAATTTACTATATAATGCTGCTTATACAAAAAATGCTATATTTTTACAACATCAAAAGTAAAAAGAAAATCACCCATTTCAAGAAGAAAATAAAATGCCAAGAATAAAGGGAGTTGCCACGAAGAGATGGAGTTGCCAAGAAGATATGGAGTTGCCAAGAACAAAGGGAGATAAACATTTGTCCCTTTGCTCTTGGCAACTCCATTTCTTCTTGGCAACTCCCTTTATTCTTGGCATTTTATTTTCTTCATGGCATAATAAAAATTATTACGAGAACCACTCTTGAAAATTACAACGAAAATTGCACTGAAAATAACAGTTCATAATTCAATCGGAAATTAAACTGGAAAGTTCAGTGCATATTTACACCATAATTAAAAACGATTATTACAGTTAAAAGATCATTGGATAATTTATACGGAAAATATAACTAAAATTACACTGAAATTTGCACGGGATAATTTTAATGAAATTCATAATTAACAATACTATACTAACTACTGCATTTCCTCATATACAATATAATACTTTATACATTGATATATTAATAGATAGATCCAAACCCACTGCATTCACGAGGGCATCGATATTAGTTACAAATAAATGTTTAATATCATAATATAGTCATTTGGTCTTTATAATTTAAACTCGTCCAATAATATCTTTGCTTCCATACTCTTACAAGTTGTCAACCTGGTGCCTTGCAGGAACACATGTGTCATGACGGGACAATATTCTTTTAAACCGGACCATTTCCGCTTCAGATTTCAGATTTATTCTAAAAAGATTTTCCTATAATAGTATTCATCGTATCACGAGTCATTTCAATTAGTACGATTCTCTAACAAAAAAAAGAAAAGCTTTCATGCATTTATATGAAAAGCTATTCAAGTTTATTTAAAAAACTTTTCATATTTGTTGTTAGCTTTTAAAAGTTTGCATTTAACCTTCTTTTGTAATTTTACAGGTACTGTATGGACCAACTTGACGTGCACGGTTTATCCAATCACTCATATTAGCTTTGTTCGTTTGCATAAACAATTAGACGCCATAGTCCATGCACATGTAAATATCCCCTCTTTCAAATTCTTACATTCTAAATATACTAGTATTGAACGTGTCATTTTAATACATCATATAATTTAATGAATTAAAACTAATGAATTAGGTAAACTTTACATTTACAGTATACCCTGCTACCTACGTCGACTTTACAGTTCCCGTTTACTCTTCTCCATTGTAAATCTCTGGCAAGTTCCATGAGCATATTATAACGTTCGACGATATATCCTTCCTACTTCAGCAACCTAGTTGGTATTTATTTATAGCAAGATCAGATAAATCAATTACTACGATTATTGTACGACAAATATTATCAAACTGGTGCTGGTCTTGCGTTGGTATGCAACATGTACTAAAATTTTTCATGCATTCTGTGCCGTAGCAGCACCTGTTGATGCCGAAAATATTTCCAAAAGTAAAATGAAGATTATAGTTGGTAGTGGTTCATGGTGGCAGTCCTAAGTCATACGACACGAGTCTAGCTAATTTTCAATTCCAACCTATATACTGTTTTCCATTTGAATTTTGATATTTCTTTGTTATCCTTGTTCTAAAATTATCAGCTACCTATAAATATGGGCGGGCAAGGATCCAGTTCTTCCAAAATGACGACTGATGGCAACGAGAACGAGCAAGTGACATATCCCCCCCTTCCTGACTGCTTTATCGAAAAACTACCTTATGAACAAACGCTGAGTCCTTACATGGACGAAGAGACCTGGCTGGATTTGAAGAATGGTTTTGATAAGAAAATGATTGAGAGGGGTGAATTGGTTCCCGTGAAATCTCTGCAATTGTGGGAACCCGACTGGAGCCGCTACAGTGAACTACGTGGATCAGACTCATTGACTGATGGAAAAAAACTTTTGGGGTCGTATGAAGGATGGTTTGAAGCTATTTGGACCATACATTGAACTATTTATTATTCAGTTGGATGAAAGCAATGTTCCCATCATCAAAACTACCATTGCCAAATTACAACTACAGTTTCTTCTAGCCATCCCATCAGAAATGTTGAATCTAAGGCCCTTAAGCTTACCGGAAACGGAGTAGAATGCTTGTCTCAAGCTGAGCTGACCCTACTTGATGAGAAAATGAGGAACGTGAAGTTGGATTTAACCACGCTCCTTGTCGTCGAACAGATCGGGGATGGCTTATTGAAGCCTTTGCTACTCCACATCATTGTCTCTTGTAAGTGGCCTGCTGTCAATACTTTGGGATGGGATTCATAAATTATATGTAAAAATTATATTTTTCATTTTAACATAATTATTTTACATTTTTTATAGGTTCTGACACTCTCTCTCTCATTGGGAGCTTCCCATCAGCTTGGTTCCACTTCCTGGTTACTCCTAAAACCCAACGATATTCAAGAAGTTTGGTTACTCAAGATATCATGCTTTAGGAAAGACGATAGCAATGTGGAGCAGTTTGCAGAGTACATGTCCGTCATCTTGGCAAGATTTGAAATTGTTTGAAAATGATCCAAACATTTTTCGTGGAGATTTAACAGATGGCAATATTTCCGGCCATAATCTGTGCTGAATTTTCTCCAAATTAAGTGCAGTTTATTAATAGAGTAATTAGCTATATTCCTATCAATTTTCAAAAAAATTAAACGATATAGTCAAAAGTTATTGAAACTCGAACATCTTTTAAATGTTCAGATTGAACATAGGCAGTGTCCTTCCCACTTTCTCTTCGGCCACCCTTTCTCATACAGCGGGTCACCATTAATACAGCCATGGTGGGTAATATGATCAGTGCTCAGCATCGAGGGACATCGGTGCGTACCGTGACGGAGATGAGCATGAGAAATGGTCCGATGATGGGGAAGATGTTCATTTAAACCAACCAACCTCAAATGCTCGCCACATTGGACCTCCTGATGACAAGTAACCTCCCTAACACAGCCCTGATGAGGAAGCCAAGCTCAGTTACTGTCCCAAAACAGGGAGGGGTCGGTATAGCAAAAGTTTCCCATTAGCAAATAGAGCCAACACTCTTCCCTCCTGATGAAAGGGAACTATCGTAATTGACAGTTAAATAATTTTAATTATTCTACAATAATCGTAAACATTATCGCGTCGGCATAATATGATTTTTGCATGAAAAATAATAGTAATAATAATATGGTTTGCTTGGCCTATGAAAGTGGGCGTTTGAATTGTCATACATAAAAAATTAAAAGTGGGGAAATGGTAGGGAATAAACAGAAGAAGAACGTCCCTCCAACCCATCCTGTGGGTGATGTTCGAAAACATGATACAAAGTTGGGCTGGGTGGACCAATGTGCCAATACTTGTCTGATCAATTACCCTTTTGGTGACGACGACCTTCTTCACCGGGATCGGGATTTTGGATGATGTTGGCGTGGGAGCTGAGGATGATAAATATCTTATATCTTTATACATTCATGCTCTGACCGATGATTAAGGATGATACTAGAGGAGCCGGTTATGAAATCTGAATTTAGTTCCAAAGAGCGGTAGTAAATTTTACACACAGTAACCCAAATAACTTGATTTATATCGGGGTAAGCTAGGCCGAGCCTCACAATTTCCGCCCAATCGTTGAACGTGAAGAGGATATAGATATGGATGAGCAGGGTTTCAAAAAAATGCACCATGATAGACATTGACAGTTGTCAACCAATTTATTTTAAAATACATGAGCTCGTACATTTTATTTAAGCGTTTATTACAAAGTGCCGACCTTTATATGCAATGCAATAAGTATGCCATGCACACTCTTTCCGAAATACAAAATTAAGAACAGACTTAAACCAGCAGATAAACATTATATGGGATTTGTGTACTGTGGCGATCCTCTTATGGGAAACGTGTACTGTGGCGATCCTCTTATGGGAAACGTGTACTGTGGCGATCCTCTTATGGCAAATGTGTAGAGTTACGATCCTCTTATGGGAAACGTGTACTGTGGCGATCCTCTTATGGGAAACGTGTACTGTGGCGATCCTCTTATGG
>JAQIXQ010001606.1:0-13695 GCA_034700485.1 Pseudosinella alba | reverse complement strand
TGCACATAAATTCGCCCGTTTGGATTGATTCGGCAGAGCACTCCGGTCTGGATGGATGAGGCGGAATTGGTTCCACTGGAGACTACCCCAACCCCATTCTCTAAACACTTATTATCCTCATTATTTACGCGCACAACCCCACCAACTCTGATTCTGGAGTCGAAGCCACCAATCACAGCAAGAACTGCACAGAACATGCTATCATACGACATGGGAATGGAGGCATCCACTTCATTAGAAATGATTGATGTCAAAATAGGATTCTTTTCCACTTCCCCACTCGCCTCACAATCCCCCTGAAGGGGTAGTAGTTGATGATCCTTAATATTTTGAGGTGGTGTATGAAATGGCGTCTCACAAAGTTGCATCACGGTTGTCTGGATAAAGCTACGTATGAGGAAGCACCACTCTCTGACGTCTAGGAGACTCCGGACCAAGCTTATACATTCCTCCACCACGGTGCCCGAATGGGTTGCAGTCATGGGGACGGTCAACTTTACAAAACTCTCTTGCTTCAACACATATTCTGAAATTGAAAAGTTAGGGTTTGTAACTAAAACGATTCATCATTAATTGCTAGTTCTGTTTAAGAAAATTATTATCTAATCCAATCCAATTTACACCTACCTTCATTTTCAATGGAAGGATCTTTAATCAGCATAAGTATTCTGGAGCCCATGATCTTGAAAATTCGTCTCATCAAGGTCGTCTTGGTATTTAAGTCCATATTTTTGGAAATGGGAAGGACGGCTTTTAAAATCCGCAGAATTAGGACCTTCGGAAAGGATCAAAGAATATGAACGATTAATTATTATAAATTATGGAATATGTATAGAAATATTTGGCAAATATAGCATTTGCATTACAACCTACCTGTTTCGGGAGATCCATCTGGTTGACGTGAGCATTTTCCACCATTTCCAAACACATGTTGATCCAAGGTGAGGAGGACAGCTCGTCACAAACTCGGTTTGACACGGTGAGTGCACGAGAGAAGCCAAGATGAGCCCATTCCTCAAACTGCTGGCATATGAGGAACTGTTTTTCAGTGTGCTTATCTTCTTCTCGGAGAGTGCATCCGATCTGGAACATAAAAAAAGCAAATATGAAATGCCAAAGAAAGATTTTGAAATGGAATGAGAACTACAGGAAATGAAAAGTTAATAAATATTAAACTTACATAAACGATTTCTTTCAGCAGGGAAACAAATGAGCGGACCGCAGACTCCTGCATCATGTCGGAATGAAGTCCAACGGATACGGACAAAATCCTCATTAAATGAAGACAACTATTCCGGATCAAGGCGGTGGGATGCTTCCCTACACAGGAAGTCTCATAAATCCCGTCCTCATCAAATGACTCACTATCCGACTCACTCTCCTGTGCCAGCGGGGGATCCGCCAATTTCAGATCATATTTCCCTTCCTTCCCCATCCTATACGAGTTTGTGGTTCCATTGGACCAAGTGACCCGAACCCAGCCATCATCCCCAAGCTCCGTGACAACTCGTCCTTCACCTGGAGGGATCCCATCCTGATCGCCCCATTTCCAATCCACGCCTCGAACCACTGAAGTGCCGACCTTCATTAGCGCAGCCATTTCTGCCCCAGTTAGTGGCGGGGGCGGGGGTTTACTTTTATAGATCATTTCTTCAAAGGCCACATTCAAACTTGGAAGACGAAATGACTTCTCCGTGGCCAGACACACGGAATCCGGCCCCACACAGGCGAGTAAAGTTTGGATCACGGAGAGGAGGCCGGTTGAGATCAAATGGCTCATTTCACTCCCATACATGTTCTCCGACAGGATTCCAATCAATGCGAGGATGAACCTTGCCTGGGACAATGTTCCTAGTCCAACTCGATCCCGGTGATTCATATTCTCCTTGAAGCGAGCGCCCCTCTTCAAGTTCCTACTGCTTTCCGAACAGCTCCCATGACACCTTGACTCGATCGTGATTCGCCTGAGGTCGCTCAGAGCCCACTTGAGAAGGTCCGAGTGAACCAGGAAAATCTTTGTTCTTAGGTATGGCCAACTTTGCTCTATATTTTCGTCGATTTTGCAAAGGAAGTTGTGATTATGCAGCGCAGAGTTCACCACCCCTTGCCACCCCACCATCAGCAAGTATTTACTTGACGGAATGAGATTCTGCGTGTGAAGGAGCTGAGTGATCAAGGAGAGTCCTTCCAATCGTTTCTTGGCCCGGTTGTTTTGCTCCCTAAGGGCCTTCCTAATTGATGCAACGCCAGGCCAACTGTCCCCACTCCCGAATCCCCCGGTCACATAGAGAACAATCTGCGAGCATCGATTTTTCAACTCAGCCATGTCCTGGATTTGAAAACAATACACTTTGGAGCCCCCTCCCGTATATTTTCCTGCAGACTTGAAGCGGGGTGTAAATGTTGAGCTGGAACTGTTCCCGCCTGTGGCATTCATTGTTGGTGCTGTGGGGGGACCGGAAACGTCAACTGATTCGGTACCGGCATAATTATCCGTTTTCTTGTTGCTCAAAGGCGGAGTCTCCAAGCAGGTGGAGCCAAGCTTCTTGTCCAACATGGATGGATCCGAACCTCCAGGTTTCTGAAGAAAGTGAGGTGAGGAAGGGCAAGAGGGTTTAAGTCCTCCAGAGCCCGACATTGCTTCATGAGAGCTTTGAGCAGGCTGGGATTGGGTGGAGCATGTACTGGCAGCTAAGGAAGTGTTGTGGGAGTCCAAACTTTGAATGTTCGTGTTGACAATGTCTTCTGGGCGGGAATGTCTTTGTTGGGCTTGTTTCGCAAGTCGAATATCTTTCAGGATTTTCCGAATGGCAGACTTCCATCTAGAATGATATCGAAGAAAGACCTGCTTCCTATATGCCCGCATTTCCGGAGCATCCATGAAACG
The DNA here is from genome assembly GCA_034700485.1 of Pseudosinella alba. Classification (NCBI taxonomy): domain Eukaryota; kingdom Metazoa; phylum Arthropoda; class Collembola; order Entomobryomorpha; family Entomobryidae; genus Pseudosinella; species Pseudosinella alba. The sequence continues at coordinate 10,808 of JAQIXQ010001606.1, read as the reverse complement.
AACCTCATTCAGAAGGAATCGACAACGCTCAATCACCCTGGAGCAGACGTCCCGATAACACGAGTTCAACTCTTGCTTCTGTTTCACCAGGCTCCATTTGGTTTGATTAACGTGGGAAAGAACTTCCTTAAGGGCACGAGGGAGTTTCATTGGACCGTGTCCTTCAATCTCCTTCTCAATCAGTGAGTAGACCACCGTAGCTAAATTCAAGTGTTTCAGAAAGACGGCAATTAGCAGCCGACCAACTTGCTCGATGGGGTGGTAGAAGGTGAACTCTTGGTGAGTGAGGAAATGAGACTCCTTTGCATGCCGTTCCAACATCCCAAGAAATGTTCTCACGCTAACCTCGTTGCAGTTGTTGGACAAGAAGGAGTTGATGAAGTGAACTGCCTTGGCTTCCATCCCTTCACTATTCTTTTCCAAAAGGGAGAGGGCATCCTTCTTGCCCAAATCTTCATTTGTGGACTCAACGGAATCGGAGGATGATGTGGATGTGGGAGTCCTCCTATTATGATGGTTATGATAGTGACGATGACCATTTCCAAGTTTCTCTCCCCCAACAATCCCTTCTTCACCAGCAAAGCTTGAGATGGGAGGTGGCGGCATGTTGCTCACTGCCAATGGAACAGCTGCAGGAACGGGAGGGACATTTGTCAACCGCGTCATGACGGATGTGGACGTCTCCAAAAACTGATTCAACCCTTGCTTGCCCTCTAGGCCACCCTGCATGAAAGGCATTTGAAGAATGTCTCGACATTCCATCTCGTTTGGGTGTAGGGTCATTCCACTCACTAGGGAGTATGAATAGAGGCCAAGGAGGAGGGAAAGAGAACGCTGAGCATCAATCAATGGCGAGGAGATACTGGAGGGATCTGGCGCTTGGAGTCTTCTGGCATCGGAGCAGGCAAAGTTTCCAACTAGATAGCGCTGAAGTAGTTGCTTCGCTTTGTCTGAGTGTTTAGCAGCTTCAAAGGCAGCAGTGGCATCCTTTCCTATGTAGCTATTAAGAATGTCACTGTCACAAGATGATGTTAATCTGAAATAGAATACAAAATATAGGCATTAATTTAACTACCTGAAATATCCAACAAGATTGTATTTTCAAACGTATCGGTTTGTTGTGCTTATCAAAACTTACTTTAAATCTTTGACATCGTACACCACCCCATTAACAATCACCCAAGAGCCTCCATCCCTCGCATTGTTTTCTATATCCTGCTTAGTGATTGTGGGCTGATCATCGTCCCCCTTTTGGTACTGCATATTCCAGTTATGCTGGGGAGCAATGATCCCAGGCCAAGAGAGTGCCTCCGTGTCCTCAATATCGCAGGAAGGAGCCAACCTATTAAAGCTGTTCAATGTGTCCAACAAGGAAATAAGTGGCTTGATGAAGTTGGCCCTCAGGAGGAATGCTAAACCCAGACCTAGATTTTTATTGGACACTGTTGGCCTCCCAGGAAGATTGGTGGAGTTGGGGACAGTCCCACCCATTCCGCCGCTAATTGGACACTCCCCTGTTGGTCTCGGTGTCTCCATCTTGGATGACTGACAAATGGAGGAGAATCCATCCACCCCGATACTTAGGATGAGGAGGGAGACTAGCAGCTCGGGGAAAAGGATCCCAGCAATGTCCTCCTCCAAAATTTGCACAGCCTTACTGAACACATGCGGAGACTGGAGGACCACGGACGTGGCGAATGAGATCGTTTCATTGACGTGTGAGACCAAGTGACAAATATAGCGACCCATCAAGGATTCCGTCCCTTGCATTTCCTTATCTGTACATAAATTAAGTAAAGCAACATTTTGTTAAATACAACTAACTTTTTTGTATGTTTTAAATTCTGTTAAAGGCTCGTGATCTCACCCCAAGAATTATCCCCATGAATCATTTGATTTTGCGCGTAAAAGATTCTGGACAGAAGAAGTCTTTGAAAGCGTAAGAGAAGTATAAGACTAGGCGACTTTTCATACGAGCTACGGCGAACTTTAGGGAGCTCCCCCGACGAATTTACTCCTGAAGTTGTTAACCCGGATGTGCTGGTCCCAACCCCAGCTCCAGCAGCATTCGAGGAGGAACAAAGGGAATGGAGCTTCCCCACACTATTCACGCTGGCACTTTTAATCAGTTGCTTTACCAGGTTGAGTAGTGGGATACCCTGGTCTGCACTCTCCCTCCCGGGAGAGGTAGCCGGGTTCACACTAGCTGATCCCGCATTTGCTCCCGCTCCCGCATTCAGTCCTCGAACCCCAACGCCACACTTAGCTTGCACTTCCAGGATTGCTTGGTCACTGAGGAGGTTATCATGGAGGAGGAGGCTACTATCACAGTATTTAAAGTCACCAGAGTCCATCCCCGTCGACGGCTCCTTTTTGGAGGAGTTTGAATAACTATCTTTTGAAAGCACAGTGTCCATTTCAGCCTTGATTGCAGCATTCATTGCAATTTCCAGCCCACCATCCGTTGTCAGACTAGAGACGAGGAGGTCAGTCATGAACTTCTTCCCCGCAGGAACACTGTACGGATCTAATGTGCATGGAAGCAAGGAGCTGAGAGCCCGCGCCCGCTCTTCCGCAGTGGGGATAAGGAGACTCCACCCCACTTGGAGGGTGGACTGGGCAGCTTTCTGAACAGACTGAGTGACTTTACTCCCACTAGCTAAGGCGACCACTTTATTCTTCAAACTTTCCAGAAGCTTATCCCCTGGTGAAAGACCTAGCGTGTCTAAATGGAATGCATGACTAAGCACGGAATAGAGTTGGAGTTTAAGGAGATTCAAGGTAGATATTGCAATACACTCTCTTTGCTGACAAGGTGGTCGGCCAGCCCCAGCTCCCTCTCCCTCCAACCCTTCCCAGACTGTGGCAAGGGTTGTGTTCAACAGCTCCAGGGTTCTTCTTGACACGTCAACGACAAAGGGGAGGCAGGGCTCCACATTCCAACAGTTGTTCGTACTCCAAACAAAGCTTTGGGATGGGCCACAAGCTATACCAATTATGGGACAGCCTTTCAGACTTGGAATCAGAGTGGGTTTGGTCACATAGCTTCCTGCGAGGTCCCCCAACTGGCCTTGCTCATTTCTCCCCCATCCATACACCTGGCCGTCTTGTGTGAGGGCGAGGGTATGCATGGACCCGACTGAAATCCCTTTGATTACTTTCCCAGCAAGGGCTTCGACGACTTTAGGATAACGTACGTGTTCTTCAGTTCCATGGCCGAGCCGAAACTGATCCCCCTTACCCCAAGTGTACACAGATCCACTTTTTGTAAGGGCAACGCTGAACTGTGCGCCACAATACACTTTCTCTACTGGGGTCCCATCCAGCTTGTCGATTAGACGAGGCACTTTGCAACTGTCACTCCCACCCCGACCAAGCTTCCCGTAGTCCCCATCCCCCCAGGAGAAGAGAAACCCTTCATTGGTGACTGCGAGGGTTTGAGCATCCCCACTTCCGCAGGCCACGTCAACGATGAGGTGCCAGCGTAGGGATGTAATGTACTGAGGCACGTTTTGATCTTCACTATTCCCAAGACCTAGTCGACCGTAGGTCCCGCGTCCCCAGGTATATAACTCACCAGAGTCACTGATGGCAGCCCTAAAATGTAAAACAAGTTATATGACATTAGAGTACCTGTCAATGACCACATTCCATTTTTTTCCAGAACATAAACAAAGTTGGCTGTACTCACGAGTACGACCCCCCACATGCTATTTGAGCTATTGTTTTCCCGACTAGACTTTGGATTAATGTGGGCTCATCCCTTGCCGTAAAGTCGCCATGACCAAGGCGACCTCCATCGCCACAACCCCAGGAGTACACTCGACCTTCCTTGCTCAGCGCTAGGTAATGCTTTGCATCCGGATATGTTGCAATTTTGACTATTTCAGACCCATTAAAACCATCCACGACTTGGGGGCACTGGGATTTTTCAAAATAAAATTTAGAATTAGTAATATAACAAGTGTTCATTGAACAGAAACTGTTCTAAATTTAGTAAATAATCTAAAATAACTTTAATTTATTTACCTGAGCTTCAGAATTATAGTACATCGTGTACACTTTCCCAGTCTGAGTGAGTATCAGAAGTAAACGCTCCGCACAGCACAACTGTTTCACGCCAAGTTCCCCCAAAATATCACAATGTTGTGGCCCCACCCCGCCCGCATACAGACTCCCCCAGCCAAGTGTTCCCATGGTAAGGACCTCCTGCCAATGACCGTTAAACGGGATTTTACAAAAGGACGCAGGCGGATTATGTGGTTGTGCAAGCCTATCCAAGTGAGCCATTAGGAATACGGCGGAGCGCTTGATATCAATCAAGGAGTGATCACAGGATGGGAGAGGAGTGTAAAACAGGAAGCTTTCGGTAGGACTCATCTGGAACAGGCAAAAAGAAAACGATCCACATATTATAGCCGTTTTGAATTATCAAATTATAGACATATCTTAAATAGTTTAATAAAAATAATGATCCATTACGTTTTCAGGTTCACTTTCAGTATCCTGGGGAATATCAAAGTTGGAGTCTGCATGAGTTGCTTGTGACTTGATCACGGGAAGACTTTCCATGCGTCTCAGGAATGGGACGAGGGGTGCAACAATGTCATTCCCTTCCATTCGATTATCTAACCTACTTTTCTTTCTACTCTCGTAGAGGTCCAACAGGAGGAGGACACACTCCAAAATTCGTGACAGTGTTCCCCTCTGTGCAGCCAACTCCAAGAGCAAACATAAGGCTAAATACTGGTCCTGAAGGGGGACGGACACCAAGAACGTTTCCCGGTCCCCATCAACATTCCTATAAATCAATAAAAAAAATAGTACATGTATTATTTATCTTCTCCACGCTTGTGTTAGTCATGCCATAACTAACAAAGAGTTTCAGTGATCATCATCATACCCCAGAACCACAGCACGCAGGAATGTTTCAGACTTTTCGACAATCTCAAGCCACATGGGTTTTATCTTCGTCTCTTCAAAGAGGAGCCCTTCCGGGAGGTTTCGAAGGGCATCCAGTGCCTCCGTTAGTACTTCAGTACACAAGTCCGTATCCTGCCCGGTCCGCCATGCCCTGCGTAAAAATGTGCAGGCAAAACCAAACACGGCACGGTAGCCGACCCGGGCCAATCCGAAAGTGGGGTCCTCCACTGATCTTGACGATGAGCTGGAAAGGTGACACCGGAATAAAACAAATCATTTAGCCATTTTAGCCTGTCCAGTTTACCCAATTTACTTTAATGTAAAAACAACCAACCCATATCATTTTTGAACTTTTAAAATTCTCCAACTAGCTTACCTAGGTTTACAGTCTTTCATAAATATACTGGAGTTAGTCCTTGTCTTAATTAGTTTAGCGGGATTGGGCTGCTGATGTGCCAGTGCCGTGAAGTACCGGTATCCTATGACTAGTCGCATCCATAGCTCTTTGGAATAGAGGGAGTTGCTCGCATGATCCACCTCCGCTAGCTTCTGCTCATTCACCAGTGCCTCCAGACATTCCCTCAGTTCCACGGAGCCTAAATTAAAAATTTGAAGAGAAAATCAATTACATCCTGAACATTATATCTATTTTTAATAGCTGTTTCCAAATCAATAATTTTTTTAATTCTTACTTGGCTTCCGGCCCCATGTCCAGCTCTGATGTATCATGGAGGACAGGATGACCGTGTGGGAGCTGGCAAATTGGCGTGCCTCCTCCTCCTTGTCCAGACCCTGGCAGGGACCACAGTTGCAACCGGAGTGGGGGCCACAGATCCCATCACAACAAGTACATGTGAGCGCCCTCATCCCGCAATAGTAATGGCCATTCTCCCCTGGAAATAAAAAGAGCAAAGTAATTAATTATGTATCCCAATTAATTAATGGCAACGAGATTTTGATTCTTAATTTTGATTCTCTGTCTGACCTTTCCTGGCCGTGATCCCCGCCGCATTCAGGATCCCATCACTGAAGGAGCCCGTGATTTCCCCATCCTTGACCATCTCATTCCACAACTGGTAGACCCCATCCGGCTCCAGCGCCTTCTGCAAGTCAGTCTTGGCCCACTTGGAGTCCAGCCGGAGTTGGATCCGGAGGACGATATTCATGGAAGTCATGATGGATTGGATGGTGATGCTCCTCCCCCCCACCCACCAGTAATGATTCGATACTGGATACTCACGTGGTCAAAGGTCACACAATGGGGAACCGATGATCACAATCAAGAATCAAGTTATTACTCCCTTCCACTTTCCCTAACAAGAGAGTCCCTCCTCAGTCATTTCTCTTCCTCTAGCAACTTCCTTCCCATCCCGGCCCTCCGGGAAGCTCCAGCAATTAACTTAAGTGATTTTATAACTATGCTTACAAAACATCACCAACCTAACTGATTATTATCCTAGTACAATTAGCCTTGCTACTTAACTATAACTGGAGACAATTAAAGCACAGTTCATTTAGCGACAAGGTATGATGATCCCCTCCAAAACCCTCCCAACAGGAGTCACTGTCACTGTTAGATCAATATTAAGCCCCAAAACTGAGGATCAGTCCATTCCCCCAAAATGCAAAACAGTCCCGTCTGGGAAGAAGGGAACCTGAGACTGGACTCCAACTCCATCGGGAAAATGTCTTAATTGCCCAAAACTAAAGATTTCGTTACAGACGGTTGACTAATTGACTTAACAGGGGAAAGAAGAGACTTAAAGATATTACAACAGGAGGACGACGGAGGCGGAACAGTACTCCCAGTTGTTCCACTCCAGTTCCCGATATCAAGTGACAAAACAGGAAGATCCTGTACGTCCAGCTATGTTATCGGAGAGGAGTAAATAAACCCATATCCCATGTCTCGTGTGCCTTCTCAGATCAGTTCCCTTCCGATCATCAGCCCGAGAAATCCTGGCCATGTTACAGACTACAACCATTTCAACATGAATTGAAAGAGGCCATTCGTTCTATTCCATGCCATAACATAAGAGCAAATAGGTACATCACATCAAGAAGACGATATATCGTGCACCCGAAAAAAAATTTTGATATGGAAATATGTAACATGCGCATGTATGAATGAACCTGTTTTTACCACAGCCAGCAACCCTTTCATATCATATTCATGCACGAAATGATATGACTATGACAAAGATATATATAAGTTGATAGAGTTGTGGAGAAAGTAGTCAAGCAATGGAGTAACTTGAATGCATTTTTTTTTGTGAGATGAGGGAACGAAAGAGCAGTTTGGAGGAGCTTGATCATGATCTGATATGATGCAAGCTGTCCCCTTAAATGTCTAATTATATTTTTTTTTTCATAAGTGGATTTTCTTGGAATTGAAATATGAATCGTTTCACTATGTTCACATTATGCCGATGTAACTGCCAGGTCCTAATAATAATCCTGGTGAAAGTGGGAAATGAAAAGTAAGATATTTCTCCGGAGGAAGTCCATTCCCCTCTCGTTTTTCATGAGTTGGGATGAGTGTGTAGGGGATAATTGGATTTTTTTCAGGGGAATGCCAATTTGGAATGTCTCGGAAAATACCAGCAAAAATTAACATATTTAATTTCTAAACGACTGAAAAAAGGACAAGTCTATATATAATTCCTTCATCATTCAAAAGTCCTATCATATGTCATCATTCGCATGCAATTTGTAAGGGACACTATCTCGTACTCCTAATTCGAAAATGCATCCTTCACAAAATATTCCATAATTGAAATTGAGCACGTCATGGCAGTGGTATTGGCTATTCGTAACTGTCAGCCCTTTTGATATGCATTTTTCTGTGATCCAGAAAGATGCTATCGCCGAACCTTTCGCCACGATGCGATTCCACGATTTTCAGTGCAGAAAGAAACCTTTCAAGGCTCATCTTGGCGTCAGGTCAAACTCTGAAGACTGGTTGTGCATTGAAAATCCAGGGATCGGTGGTTACCATGATTGGAAAACATGTTGGGCGAACCAAACGTTCCGAATCAGAGATCCAAATTTTGCTCTCCTTGCTATCAAGAGTAGTTGATGATCCATCTAGAATTATAATTTATATCCATGGGCCAAGGGAAGTAGCCATTGTTACTTGTTTCCATGTGTTGGAGCTGGAGAGGAGAAAGCATAACTGTAGCTACTTAGGTAGTAGGTAGGCTACATAAAGGAAATGGGACAGAACGGAGAAAGTATGAATTTACTTTCTCGGGAGTAGTGCTTGGTCGGTCAAACATTAGACATGGGCAAGACGGATGTGTATGAATGAGGCTATGTATTTGTGAATTTGAGTTTCTGTGTATTTGGTAGCACACAAGGGAAAGTAATAGATTATGGTTGCCGAGAATAACTTAATAATTGCTAGTTAAAATGACAAGGGGAGATTTGAGACAGTAAAACACAACTCTCAATCACTGTTATTATTGTTTGAAAGGGGGCTGAAAGTGTTGTGCAAATATAAAATATTGCTCAACTTTATATTTTTACGATTTACTGAACTGAGGAGAGCTGAGGGATAACGAAGCAGGGGACACAGAACGTTCGTCCACAATGGAGAAAAAATGTAAGATAAATCATTCCCTCCCAATTTAAGTATTTGCATACTAGGTATAGTAGCGATCAATATTGGGAGTTGGCAGTTCATTTTCATTGCACGTCTGCTTTATAAAATATTGAGTAGTGCGTGCATTATCTGTACTCTGTACCCGGGTACTTAAAGTAATATAATTATGTTTTTTTTTACTTTTCAGCGGGATTGCCGACCAAACCGGGCGCTTGTCCTTGTTGCAGAGGGGATCCACCATTTTCAGAGGCACAGAAACTGTTCTTAAAAGAGATGCAAGCGGAGCTAATCGCAGCTCAAAATAAGCAATTGGAGGAAAAGCTTTCAAGGGAGGCTGCATCCAGGAAACAATTAGAAGAGCTTGTAAATGATTTTGGGAAGCATTTAGAAAATTTAGAATTTGAAGTGGACCGTTTAAAAATTGTGGGCGATGGGACTGGAAGGCAACTTGAAGGTGTGGGAGCCTTAGGAAAATTACTTAGTGATGATATTGGAAAGCTGGCAGAAATCAAGAAAAGTATTTCCAAGAACAGTCCCCTCCACAACAGTTAACATATAACTTCTCCTACATGATGTATCATTTCAGACTTTATTTCACTGGAGTTGCGGGATGGGAAACCGATATTGCTCATGGACTATGGCAGTGGCGTCACCCGACTGGAGTTAGCAACCTCTAACAATTTGGCCAATTACAATTGACATTAACTCCCCATCAGATGGCATCAAAATGTTAAATTATTGCTGTCTTTGAACATACTTACAATAATGATGAGATGACTTGACCAATTATGTTACCGGCTCAAAATATCATGCTAGGTTTTGGTTTGACGTATGCAATTATGATCAATGTTCACAAAAACATCCCATTTCGTCATTTTGATGATAATAAAATAAATCCATTATCATAACATGAATTTCGAATTTTTTTTTTGTATACTTTTATTAAAACACATGGAATTATGGTAGTCGTACCACACGTCACGTCGTCTCAGAACCGTAATAATATATAATCATATATTTTATATATCAGTATCATATAAACACACAGTTCACATTTATAACTCACATTTACAACCATTTTCATACTTTTAATCATACTCATCTTGCCCTCTATGTAATTATAAATATTGTATGTGCCTTCAAGAATTAGCTTACATTGAAATTTAACTATAAATGAGTCATATCTCTTATGCATCATATCATATCCTATTCCATCATATTCATAATAATTTTCATTCTTCGTTACAACATTTTGGAGCAAATATATATAACTTATTTACTACTAATAACATAACATAATGAAAGGGAATTGACAAGTATAAATGCAACAATCTAAATTGATTCAATCCAATCCATCAATGGAATAGAAATGAAACCTTTCTTCAATTTATAAAAAAAAACTTCCAACTTGAATGAATCTTGTAACAGGCTCCGGCTGCTTAAAAGTTTCCAATTAAAGTAAGCATAGTTATCAAGAATACTGTTAAATTGGAAGGGATGCGTGAAGGGACATACCATTTACTACTAACTAAATATATAATCTAGCTTAACCTATAACCATTCCATAAACGGTTAAAAAAAGCATGACTACGTTTATGGAACGGGTAAAAATCTCTGCAATGTTTATACATGAGGATATGCCTATGAAGTTGCTTTGGAAAGAATTAAAAATGAACTAATCCAACTCCAGCATCTACAGCCTAAAGTCTAGCTCCTTACTTTAAATACATGTACAGTTCATATGTAAAGTAACCATTTCGAAGGACATGTCAGTAATAGTAATAATTTATGCCATATGATGATTTAATTAATATATATTTTCTCTTCCCGATGTTTACTATGCATACTCATGTGGATAAATTCACTTGTCAATTATCAATTACATTTATATAGATATAATTTTTTTCTTCTGATAGGTTAAAAATATTTTTCTTCCTTTCCTCTGTCTCTATACAACAATCTTGATAAGGGTGGAAGTGGAAAAACTCATCCCATATCTCATCTTATTTCTATTACTTTCCCTCTGCAATGCCCTCTTGACCTTAATTATGATTTAGATTTGTATTTTGTTTAAATTGAAATCATTTTTTTTCCTATACAGTTGTTTGATCCCGAATATAATATATATTATATTAAATATAATTTATATGAAATTTAAATAGGCTTTTACAGGTTTTGTAAATATCCTTAATTATGATTAGCTTTGTACGGGGGAGATGGTGAGGGTGGTTCAGCAGAAGCAGATCGTGAAGATGAAGAAAAAGAAGATTAGTTGAAATGA
>JAQIXQ010001605.1:0-13701 GCA_034700485.1 Pseudosinella alba | reverse complement strand
TTTACTCTAGAATTTATAAATTATTTTTGACTCGACTGCTCCCCCCGACCCGATCATAAAAACTGAATATCTACTGTCAATTACTGCCACTAATAAGTGCCTATCAATGGCTTGCTATAACAGTGCCAAATGTGTTCGTCCAAAGTTAATTTGATTACTGGAGCCTTTTGGGGCAGCATTTCCTTCGGGACTATTTCCTGGCAGGGTGGAGGTCTCCTTATCTTTCTTCCATGCTTGCCTTGCTTCCTTTGCCACAAGCCGGATCTAGGCCTATATCCCATATGGCGCAAATTATTGGGACTTCCGATAGGGGTTGTGTTCCAAGTTAAATTGGAACATTGGCCTAAAATATTTTTATTCCAATAAAATGTCTATGAGTTATGTGTTATGTTATATGATCTTAATTTGAATTCGCAATTGAAGCACATAATACATAATGCATGCTCATGTCCAAAAATGTAACAAATCTAACTACAAACTAACAAAAAACGTATTCTTACCGACTACAGCCATACAGTTCTGATCCAGAGACATTTCCCGTTTCGAGGGGATTAAAACGATGACCCGTGAGCCAATTTTTCTCAAAATCGTACATTGGGTGCCGGCGCCCCTTGCATAAAATCCTCCCCGTCCAGGTGTGACTTCCACACAGCACACTTTGGTATTTACAGGCAATGATCCTAACGGATAAGCGTCCCCTTCCTTGGCCCTAACTAAAAATTAATTAACAAAATCGATCATTTAAATAAATTGTACGCGTTCCCCTTATCTTTACATGAATATGGTCAAAGAATATGAATGCAATAAACGAACCGGCAATCCTGGTCAGCTCATTTGAAGTGGTAATCAAGTCCCCTGGCTTCATTTTGGCTGTGGCAATGATATATCGAAGCTTATCAGCATGACCCACTAAGGCCACATGGGCGGTCCTCGTAGGTTCCGGAATCACTTGTAACACCTGCAATTAAAATAATATCCAAATCATAAATAAGGACAATTAAACCTCAACCCCAATTAACTTGAATTTAGAAGCCAAACCGCAGTTAGTTTAGTTTAATTGTAAATGAAAACTAAATAATGAACCAGAAAATAATTCGCCCCCACTTACGCGTTCCACCAATGGTCCCTCCATACCCTCCGGCAAATGTCGCGTATAGTCCACCCATAATAACGGCCATTTTATGCCCCCGCCAAGAGTCCCAACGATGACGCGCCCTGGAACACATTCCAAAAAAGCAAACAATTAATTAAATATGACTAATGACATGACACTTAATTAAAATATAACTGGGAATGACGATGATTGATAAGGTTTTACCTGTCTTGGGATCCCTCCCAGCCAAATTGGTATATGGGACGGGTTTAATTGTATACTTTTCGGGGTAGTGGACCGTCCTCCTGTAATAGCCATCTCCAGCCTTCGGGAGCTCTTGCAAGATCTCTTTGAATTTGGCATGGCGGACTGATAAGCCCAGCAATGGGCTGGTCCGGGATGACTGGGCCACAACCGCCAGCACCTGCTCATTCTGTTGGTTGAATAATAACTTGCTCGGGCACCTCTCCGCCACCCCGCGGAGGAGCAATTGACTTAGGCCGAGCATTTTTACCTATGCCCCCAAGGTCTCCAATTCTAATAAATTAAAACTAAATAAGGTCGAAGGTCTCAACAATCCAGTATCCAGTTTTGGAACAACACATTCAACATTCGTCAGTTCTAACAGGAATTCAACCACTTATCTAATGACTAATGGTCCATATTTTTAAAATGCACTTCCAAAACGCTCCGGCACCCTTCTGGAGCCCCAAACAAACATTTCCAGAAATTGTTTGTTGATGGTCCACTTTCCGAACTTTCCATCACAAAATTCCCAAACATGCAAAAAGCAAAATAAGAATGTTTCCATTCCTGCCTTTTCGCACCAGCCAAGTTGGGGTGAAGTGAGACGAGTGTTGAGGAGGAGGTGACCCCAAAATACTTTCTTAAGAACCGGGGCATTATGGGCCAATCTTGGAAACTGAAATATGGAATGAAATGAAGCAAGGATTTCCGGTAGTTTAATTTAATCGAGAAGACAATTAGGTTTAATATGGATTCCTTCCATATTTCAATCTCCAATATGGGTTGTACTAAAACTATACATCTGCCAAATTGTGAATGAATTCGCATACGAGTATCTAGGTCTTAAATTAACTTGCCGTAAAAGTAACAGTGACATTAGGCCAAATAAATTCTTATTCTAACTTGACCGACATGTTAATCACAGAGAAAGGTTAAGAAGAGAAAGGCGTATTTTTATTTTCTATTTTTAATTATAATAAATATGTCGACTGGAAAAGAGAAAGTAAATTCTGAATTCTGTACTTAAATAAAAATAGGTAGATACGTATTTCTCTTGTTTTCACACATGATGATTCGATTCACGACTATCAGCTATGGACTAAATAACGAACATTTAACTAAACTAGGTCTACAATGATCGATTAATCGGCCGGAGGTGGGTGCTTCTCCGGCATGGGGCCCAGTCCCACCCAATGTTTGGCAATATCTTAAGTAACTGGAATGGAAATAAAATCACAATAGTTAAATTGGGCTTATTGCTGGAATAGGGAAAAGCTGTTATAAATGCAATTAGTTTTTTTTTGTGTAAAATTTTAAATACCGTTAAAGGAGGAAATTCTCTTCGCTCATGCTTCGCCACAAACTTCTCATCATCCTGGAGCTTGGACCAAGCCCAGTGGAGGGCGACTATGCTGGGGAGCATGACCACCATGGGGAGGTTCCTCCTGCAGAATCCCTTAGCTCTGACCCAGCCCGTCTCTGCCATTTTGGAACCTATAATTAATTAATTAACAGGGGGCAATAAGTAACAATGAACAAACAATTTAGTTTAAATTAGCAACGAAGTTCCAATCCACTGCCAAGCCAAAAGGGTAGTTCCAGAGTCGCTGGAGAAAGCATCCAGGCTTACGAGACCCGGTAATTCTGTCAACTTTCCCCACTACTTTTCACTCCTTTGGAACCCTATCAATGTTCAACAATCAAACATCAAAACCCGACAAGTCTCAGTCGCATGACAATCTGACAATCAACCTAAAACATTTTCGTGACAGTGTTTTTGAAATGTATATTTATATGTATTTAAATGTCTAGTCAAAACATTACCTGATTGATAATTTACTAATAATATGTATCTACTTTTATGAAATGAATATCAGCGTATTTTTGTAGTATCTGAAAAAAGCATAATTTGTGTGGGACGAAGGTGCGCTTACAGTTTCACTTTGTGGGCACCTCAACTTCTTCATAACAAAATAACAATCTCTGGTTGTTGTTGTTGATGAAGATAAATGAAAGATGAACAAAGCAAACTGAAATACAGGCATCATAATAGTTTTGTTGATAATCATTCATTAGCTGAATGCATCTATTATATAAATCAAAGTTAACTTTTAATAAAAGTCTTTTATAGAAGTGAAGTTCGAAGCTTGCTGTGCGTGATGTTTCGCCTTGCCCCAAATAATAATTACGAGATGACATATGACATGATATATAGAATTTAGGTACATACTACGACTACGGCCTCTTTTTGATAAATATTAAATATAAATAATTAAATAACTAATTAAAACTAATACTAATTCATATTACCTCAAATTACTATAAAATACAGTAAATGCACTCATTCATATATAAATGTAACAGATATTTTATTTATCTTATTGAAACATTTACAATATTTTTCTTCATCGTTCATTTTGCAATAATTGAAATCACATTATTTTTGTAAGTAGCAGTTTAGAAGAAACTTATTGGGATCCATTTTTTTGTCATGCGAAGTCAAGTCAAGTAATTAAAAGCAAGGACTGCGACGAAATAGATATTTGATGGAAAGGGGATAAATACCTCTAAAAACTCTCAAATCAGAACAAGGCAACCAACAAACCCCACTTACTTGTGAAATTAGCTAAATATTTCACAACTCAACAAAGCAATGCAATTTTCTTCAACCGAGTTTTGAGGTCCTTGCCTTGGTCCTTAAGTATAGTCCTCGGTTGTTGTGTTTTGCGTTTTACGAGCAAGCCATAAATATTACCCTTCATTTCCCAGAGATCCCAACATCATCCCTCCCAACTCCCATCCATATCCATCCCATCTCTCTCAGTCCCAGTCATCATGTCTTTGCATGAATATTATTAAAAAGCATTAAAAAGTTGGGGGAAGAAGCGGGGCCTAACTCTATAAATCATTTTAACTGGTCATAAAACTAACTCTTTAATTGCATACGTTTTACAAAAGAGAAATTAACATGCGCAATGTGCAATGAGACGGGGAAGCCTAGATGCAATGCATCTATCTTTTTACTGCATTTTCGAGGTTCCAAAGTAATTGCTTCAAAGCTCGAAACTTCGGAGGTGGTGACTTCGCTACACATATAGCCATAGCCATATATCGTTCTAGTTCTCTTCTGAAATTCTGAATATGATCTCTAAGCCTAAGTAATCCGATCCTGTTATTTCATGACATAAAAGGTGCATTATTAAAGTCCAATGCCTTCAGTGGAGGGCCGTCTTCTTGAGGGAAACCTAAAACTGTCCGTCCATAAAATCTTTTTGATTACTGAAACGCGAAAGAGGTGTAAACACCACCACATTACAAACAACAACGAACAAACTCAGTTCATTTCCTTCATCTCTACTCTCTCTCAAACACTGATTGTTTCAGCCACTTGAATGATGCCGAACTAAGTCATAAAAATGGGACTGACAATGGAGCATCGTGAGCGGAGTTCTATTTTTTGCATACAGTAAATGGCACCACGAACCACAATGCACATGGAATAGGCGTTTAGTCAATTTTCGTCGCAACAGTCAACAGTCTCCTGGCTTCAAGGAAATTGTTGAATGCGCTATTATCCACCTAGTAAAAAACATCTTTAAAGCTATAAAATGTGGATTTCTCTGAATTAAAAATACATATACCAATTACTATTATTATTAATATGACCTCGATGATGGATTCCGATGTTGCTTTTTACCTGCTAATTTCACAAATTACTATTGCATTTTATATGTTCATGCCGTTCTTGGTTGGTTTTATGACACACCGTTTCAGCCATTAATGTGATGTGATGATTTGCACAATGCTTGTCTTAAATGTGGGCATTAAATCGGAGAGAATCGACTTAAGAGCTCATTAATAACTGAAATGGCTTAGCTAGAAGAAGCTCCCTTCATTTCCTCCCGTGCATGCCAACATCGCTAGTCCTCTGCAAAATATTCCTCTCCGAGATTCGCTTCGGCTTCGCTACAAATTACAATGAGTGTGCCCTCAAAGGCTACACCAGGCAGCGGGTTGGACTTCCCCGGCAACGTTCTTCAGCAACTCACTTCAGAATATACAAAACTAAGGGTTCGTGCCAGTGAGATAACAATGGAGAAACCAAAGCTCCCCAGTCCCATGAAGAATTGGACAAATCATCTTGACAATGTGTTTAACGAAGGGGAGAGGATCATCCAGGCAATTCTTGGCAAGGCGTCCAACGATAATAACAATAATAAAGAGTGCAACAACTCCTTGTCTGAGCATATTCAGCAAATGAATTGTAAGCTGCAAGTTCCTGGAACAGAAATAATTGCTGAAGTGAGTTCCCTCATGAAGAGGGATTGTCTGGAGAAATATTTGGTGGAGAAGTTTTGGAATGAGAAGGTAAAGACATTCATTGTGCTGTTGCTGAGCTGGGTGGAGGGTGCTATTCTTAAGGTGGCTAGCGGTATTACTGAAGAGAAGACGAGGAACTTCATTGTTCAGGATATTTTGGATCAAGGAAAGGATCTTTTATGGGGAATATATTCGTAACGGACCCGTAAGTACATTCTGTCAAGTTAAAAGTGTAATCTTCTATGAATATGTAGTATACAATCTTGCAAACAATAACTTTCTAACTATACGATATTTTTGCAGGGCATTCTGGAAGAGACTAGCACATTGTGCAATTTACAGATGGACGGACGACTTAAACTTCACATTAATTCCTATTTATTTAACTTAAATAAAATAAAATACAAACATAGATTAAATGATTAACGACCTACCATAAGTAAACTCCATTCAGATTCAGAACTATGTACTCATGCACAATACACATACATGTGACATTCGTAGAAAAAATTAGAAAAGCACTTTTTTATACATAAATATCTCTAAATCCCCATATACTGCCTAACTGTCGCTTTCGAAGATGTATCGTGCAGAGCAAGTTTGGTCAACACCGGGGTCCAGTTCACTAATGGGTATCTGTATTTTGTTTCTGGAAATCATTGATAAGCAAAAAAAAATTATTAGACCCAGATTCAAAGTTCTTTCTTGATAATTCAATCAAAATTAGATGATTAAAATATGATTACCTAGAATCTCATCAGTAATAGGCATACTCCAAACTTCTTGCACACATTTATCAGCAACATGTAAAAGTCTTTCCAGCATCACACAGAGTGCCATTGCATTATCGCCTTGATCAAACTTCCACAAGAATTCGATGGTGCAACTGACATCCGGTTTTATTTCATTTTGAACTTTATCCACGATGTTCCACAGGTGGGCAATAATCGCCAAATCTTCATACTTGGATCCCTCCTTCAGGGAATAAACTTTCCTTTCCAATTTACGCTTGTTTTTGCCGGATCGATACGTTTTCCTAGTATTTTAGACACTCACATTAATACATGCATTAATATTGTACATGAGAATTGTACTTAATAATTTTGAATAGAATCAAATACCCTGAATTTGAAGACGATATACTCCCACTAACTGAGGAACCGCTTATATAACTTTCAGTGTCCGAGAAGTTATCAAAGAATCCTCCCGCCTCGGCAAGTTTCTCTGCCTTGATTTCTTTTACCTTCCGCAATCGCTGCAGCTTATCCTGAATATCTTCCGTTATTTGTCTAATGGCTTCATGTTGCTCGTTGCAAGCCTCCAAGAGTTTAGGCTTGATATTTTCTTCCTTATATGATTTTCCAAGGGATGGAGTTTTGGAACATAAGCTGGATGCTTGTTGCCACAATTTACCTTTGATCAGGAAATACACGGCTTGGTGCAAATCTCCAATGTATATTTCACACAACCTTGCTGCATCACGGAACATCTACATAAAAACAAGAATAAGAAATATTCAAAACTATTCGAGCATCAGAGAATAATTTTACTATTCGAGTAGAGCAGTAATCACCAATCAATTACCTTTTTCTCTTCCAACTGAACAAGAATATTCTTAAAAATGGATTCCATTTTCGACTCAGAACAAGACTCTTCATATGCAATTTCCAGAGCAAACTCCCACTGACCCGATTTTGTACCACAATCAATTGCCTTGTCCATATCCCCGGAGTCTCTGAACAAAATACTGGCTTCCAACAATTTCCCCCTTTCTTCCAAATACATTGCGTATGAGGACTCCGCTTCTCTTAAGAGTAAAGCAGTGTCTTCGCCACTGCGTTCTACAATACCTCCTTCATCATGCTGCAATTTCCGTTTTAGAAAACCGATCACGTCGGTAAACAAACGATGTCGTTCCATATACTTTACTATCTCCTCATGTTGAATCCTCTGATCTCTGATTAAGTTTATGATTGCCTTGTTATATCTTCTTAATCGATCATCTATTTTGAAGCGCCTCTTCAGCTCAAGCATTGATTGAAATCCATCCAAAACTGGTAGGTATTCTTTAGGATCCTTTCCTAGACAATCGGCCACAAGTGAAGCCAGGCTTAAGTCATAGGTCCCAAGAGATGTATCAAATAGTATATCGGGATTTTCACAGTAGTAGCTGTCAACAAATACACCAAAATTTAGTATACAGTTAGAAAACATGAAAAAGCAAAAGCAGAAAAAATTAACAAATGTCAATAACAGATAAGTACCTTAAAAACTTGACACGGTGCTGCACAAGTTCTCGATCACCATCACCTTCTCCGAGAATAAGATTTGACTTCAACGCTTCCTCCAGAAGACCCAATTTGGCCATTGCTGCCAAGTAGGATTCTTCAACATGTAGCATCCTTTTAACAGCATTATCCTTCAAGACCCCTTCCAGAATGTTTTTAATTATTAGAATACAATCCGAATACTCTTGGTTCAAGTCCGTAACAAGCAGTACAAGACTATGGGAGTCTTTGACTTGGTCTACCATCGTTTTCAAAAGTTCCTCCAAGCGGAAATCTTCGTTTTCAGTCATTAGCAGTCTCATCTCATCAATCAAAATCCGATAATCAATTCTGTGTCTCCGCAAGGCAGCCATTATCTTCTCGTATCGAGTGCTGTTTTCAACCTCTCTCATAATCACTTTCACTACGTCAATCACCAGAGGTCTTGGGTAAATGATTTCTAGGTTTCCTCTGGGTATAATTTGTAGGACCAGGGTGG
This sequence comes from Pseudosinella alba, assembly GCA_034700485.1. Taxonomy (NCBI): domain Eukaryota; kingdom Metazoa; phylum Arthropoda; class Collembola; order Entomobryomorpha; family Entomobryidae; genus Pseudosinella; species Pseudosinella alba. The sequence goes on along the minus strand of JAQIXQ010001605.1, from coordinate 5,276 downwards.
GCTCCAACATTTGATTTAGGGAGCAAGTAACAATTTGGGAACCTTTTTCACATTTTCTAGTGTATTTCCCTTGCAGTTCTTCCTCGTTACTGAACTCTCTCCCCAAAATTTGCTTTTCAAATAACTTCATCAGATAGCTTAAATTTCTAATTTCCAAATAGCCCTGAATAGTTATATAAATAATGCTGTTTTGAAATATAGTAAAGGATGTGCAGTCGTTACTCAACATGATCATATCACAATCCGGATATTTGGTCCAACCAACCATTAACTTCCTTGTTAATGGGTCATGACAAACTATAACCGATTCAGATAACATTTGCACACTGGTTGAAATTTGCGGACATTTGCAAATAAGGGTGGATTCACCTGTTGTTAAATCAAGTTTTAATATTGAACTGTTCTTAGTCTGAACTAAAACTGAAGAGTCTTCCTTATTCCGTGCTGATAAAAAGGCAGAAATGATTGGCTGATCAAGAGGTAAATGACGAAGTGCTACTGTTACTTCCTTCTTAGACTCTTCAAAATCTTCACTCATCTCAAGTAAGACCAACGAATCATTAGAGACGCAGCAAATGGTGCTTCTATTTGGCCAAAGCCAGTCGTAGCTTTCATGAAACTGTGGAAAATCAGGAATACAAACAATTCGCTGTTGTTTCAAGCCATCAGGGTCATACGACCAGAATGTCAGCTCTTTGTTGCATGAGACGGAGAGAATTCCGTTCCAAAACTCGGGAACCACAACTGACATCACGTCTGCGTTACAAGTGGCCTACATAAAATGTACCAAATCAACATTAATTAATTTTAAATAGCGTTTCTTGAGATTGAGATCGTAAGTTCGCAATTGAGTAGTAAAGTAAATCGAAAGCACAAGTAACCTGTAAAAGGCAGTGAGGCGGAGGACAGCAACTATTTCTAAATGGCGTGCTGTAAATAGAAGGTCCATTCCATGAGGCAACAAGGGACGATCCTGAAGAAAATCCTGAAGTATACGTAAAAGCCAGATCGTAAATGCCGTAAACTCCATTCGAATCAACCATGTGCAACCTGAAAATAAATACATCATCAGTCATCATTTCATTTCAGAGACAAAAAGATTAAACTCTGGACTGAACAAATGGAATCATGAGGGATTTCCAGTAATAATTACCTATAGCTTTGCTCACGGTCCCAGCCAGTGTAAATTGCCGTTTTACCCAATACAATTTTTCGCATCCAGACATAATTATTTCTCGACCATAACTCCACCTTGCTATTGTACACAATAGCAAGAACGTCCGATGTCGAGTTCCAAATGATTCTCTTGACTTTGTTCTCTTCGTAACTTTCTTGTTTCCCCTCATAAGGGTAAAAATCTGCCCGTTTCAATCCATTTTGCTCGAACAGGGAAATCACAGTTCCATGTGGGGTCCTCCCAAGGGCTGCAATAAGTCCACCGGAAGGCTGCCATTCTAAAATACTGTCCAGAAGAGGATTCTCATCTTCAGTTTTGGAATGAAATGTCCCATTCTCCTGGAAGACTTTTATCTGATATCCTGGGAAAAAATATAAAAATAACAATTAACACCAAATTACAATAATTAGTACAGAAGAAAATTTTATACATTTTTTCTTCTAGTCTGGGTTAACAGCTCAAACTTACTCTCATTGTGCTTGTAATTAACGGCAAAATACTGGCTATCCTCCCTCCAAACGATTTTAGCTGTTTCCGAACTACTTTCAGAACCATTTCCACTACTCCCTCCCTCCACCGCCTCGATCAAATCCACCTGCGACAAGGTCTCCAAATCCGGGAGGGTCAACAAAATCAGGGCATTCTGCTTGGTCACAATTGCCACGTACCGGGAATCCGGCGACACGGAGAAGTAGGCTATTCCCTGCTCACTTTGGAACAACTCCTCCACCTGCGGCACCAAAACGATAAGACAAAAACCGCCAATTAGAACAGATCTGTAATTCAAAAGCTTACTTAAATATCGTTCAACATAATTTAATTAATTACAATTACCTCACTCCCATGCGGCATACACTGGAGGAAGGAGCCCCTCCCATTGACCACATAAATGATCCCGGTGGTGGACACATACTGGATCAAGACCGCATCCCCCAGAGGATCCCCAGCTTCACAGATGACCTTCGGAGCCCCACCACCATCCTCCAAAGAGTACTGGAGAAGCTTCCCCCCGCTGCAGATGACTAGGGAGCCGTGGTCCTTCAGGCAGTACACTGCATTTTGGCACTCCACTTCCGGGAGGAGCTTCCCAGCCTTTTGCCTCTGCTGGACTATTTTTAGGTTCCTCATCGCAAATTGTCGGGTCCGGGTGTCAGGTGAAGAGGGTAGGTTTAACTAACCAAGTCAATTAACCTCACCAATACTTAATTGTTAACTTTTAATTACCAATTCAATTAAATCACGCGAAAATGTTGTCAACAATGTGTCCAAATCTACCAAAATGCACGTGGCTTTTTTGGGTGCATTTGATTCATCATCTGATCTGACGAAATCAAACGTAGCTATATGCAAATAACACGCACAAGTATTTCTCACCATGCCCCAGAAGACAAGTTCCGAAGAGCGGGAAACGAACTGACTTTGTTGCAGTTGAACTTGTAGGTAAACACTAAACATCATGGCTTGTTTGTTATTCTTCTGCTGCTGCGCGGCTTGGCTTTGCTTTGTCTCTGGTTTCTTTCAACGGGAGATCTTGATCTGATCTTGTCTTGTCGTCCTGTTCGTTTTTGTTTAGTTCAAGAAGTTCAAGAAGACCTTCAGATTCAGGTGCTTGAATGATAAGAAAGGTGCATTAAAGTGCATTTAATTATAGTTGGGGGTGGCGGTAGTGATAAGACTTGGTCTTGGTGTCAGTTCCTCTATTTGGAAAGCTTTTAATTTTTGACAATAATTTGTGCACTAAATTATTATTTTTGAGGAGAGAGTTCGGTAAGGTAAATTATAATTAATTTACTTCTTTAATTTGTCATTTGCTGTCTAATTACAAATTAGGGTTAGCTCTTGACTTAATGATTCTATTGTTTAATTCTATTACAGCCCAAGGAGCGTTAGTCCTTTCTTGGACTGGACCTGAGGAAGGCGTGACCGGTTTGGCACCGAACAACAGTCGAATGGCTGGGGACGGGAGGTTAGGGGAGGATGGAGACCTTCAGCTTCGGCAACAATGGTTGGAGCTGTTCCAACAGGTGTCCAGGTCCAGGCCCTCCACCACCACGACGAGGAGGCCCGAGGAGGTGTCGTCGATAAGCAGTAAGAAGTCATCTCCTAGTCCTGGTTCATCGTCGTCACTCTTTGACCTTCGTCAGGGACTTATTGCCGGGGGATGGAGGCCGAGGTCCGCCCTTCTCAATGTGCTGCTGGATGCCGTCTCGTTGGAAATGGCGGGGTTGGAAAGGAAAGCGGAACAATTTGACAATGAGAGGTAAGGGGCAGGTTGGCAGGTATCCTCTAAATTATTTCGTCAGTTTTATAATATTAATTGTTCATTCAATCATTATTAGCTAATAATCAGTAATATCATTTTTTTTACAGATCCCCCTGTAATGATGAAAGGACATCTCCTCATTCCCCTGTGGATCCAGACGCCACCTCAATGCCCCTAGGACATAATTCCAAATTCACGTCGCCGACAAGGAAGGGAGGGGAAGTAAGCCATATAGAAGATACGACAGACGATGAAGGGGCTGTTTCCAGTCCCCAGTTGTTTCCTTACAAAAATAGATCGAAACCTTCGCAAGCTGCAAATCCGCAGGAGTCAACTCCAGAAAAGGCATGGTACAGCGGAAATGTAGAAGATGAGCCAGCCCCATCTCCTACGCCCGACAAAGAGAGCTTTCTAAGCCAAAACCAACTGTCACCGTGTCTGCTGCAAGAACGTAGAGTAGCTGAAAAGAAAGGGGTTCGACGCCAGCTTGATTTGACTTCTCATCCCACTCAAAAACAGGAAGCTTTGGCTGGAGGAACAGAAGAAACGGTCAGGGTTGCTGACAGGAGTACTCCAGACATGTCCTTTAATGATTCAATAATAACTATAGATGCCACTCCACCTCCTCCACCAAATAAGCCGGTTTTAGTGAAACAAAAGGTTAGCAAAAACGTTAGTTCATTGGAGTCATTTGTCAATGGGGAAGAGAAACAGCAGCCATATCCATTTGGACCTGGACCCGGTACTAAAAAGAAGGAGGTATGGTTGAACTTCGCCTCTCGTCAGGCAGACTCCAAAAAGCGGTCAAGTTCTCAAAATAAGAATAAGCAATATAGGCAACAGAGTTTAGTATCAATGGCAAGAAATATGCCGAAGAAGAAGGTGGATATCTCTACACTGGATGAATTTAATGGGGGTTCCCGAACACAGTCATCGCAAAAAGTTGGTGAGAAATTGCCAAGTGAATACGGAGGTACGACTAAGCGAAAAAGCGATGAGACTTTAGAATCCACAAATGCTGGAAAGCGAGACAAGTTACAGTCACGGCCGGTTTCCGATATGTCTTTTGAAGTCAGTCCAATAAGGTTGCCAGCATTCTCACCCGCCGGTACACATGGAAGCCCACGCTCAACTTCTCCAAGTCCTGGCACTTCAAACTCGGCTACAGCGTCTTCTTCAAAAAAGCCATTAAGCCCTGTCAACACAAGAGTTGCTAATATGGTGAATATTGCTGGCTCCTCTCGTAATGAACCTAAACCGGGAGGGAGCAAAAATAATGAAGACTACACTTATAACCTTCTCAAAGACTTTGACAAGTAAGTTAAACCTCAGAAGAAAAATGGCAAAATCAGTTAAATGATTAATATGAATGCATTAGTATACATATTATATTGTTTATTAATGCTAATGTAATGTAATCTAATTTTTAGAGTCCCGTCAAGAGATGCGCCTCCTCCGAAATTTAAATATAAGGAACCAACTGTAAGAAAGAAAGCAGAACGGGCTAAGTTATCGGGCTGGGATTGTGATGAATGCAGAGGAGTAAGTTTAATAATTAATCTATAATGATATTACATTAGTTTTTATATTTTTCATAAAAAGCATGTAAATTTTTTGTTGTATCTGTAGTACTACGCCCTCCTCGAATCGCAAATGGACGAAGTCGAAATAGCAAGGATTAGAGATAAATGTTCCAGACACCGATCGAAGGCTCCAGTTACTAGCAACACCCCCGAAAATTTTTGGTGTACATATATTCCTTCCACAGAGGAAATGTACAGGGATGGTTACATCAATGTGGGCACTCCCTTTACTCCCCCTCCACGCCGAAGGAGA
>JAQIXQ010001604.1:0-13703 GCA_034700485.1 Pseudosinella alba | reverse complement strand
ATATCATTTTCTTTGAAATATCCGAAAAAAGCCTCAATCCATTTATCCACACTCTCATTCACATTCCTTCATTATATTGTCGCATGCGCCTGCGTAATTCCCTGTCGCCCAACGCAGATCTGACTAGCAGGCATCAAGCAAACAATAAAAGGGGGGTGAAAATCTGAAAACGTGAATTTCAAGTACAGAACAAGTTGTGCAAGCACTGATTTTCGTTCGGAAAACCAGCAATAATTTATGTAAAATGCAACGTGAGTTAGTTTTAAGATGATTAAATTGAAATATTTATTCTAAGGGAAAGTTGCTAATTATTTGTGGAACTTAAATTATGTACATTATAAGTACTAATTATCATTGTAAAACATTAAATTAACGAAGACCTGATATTCCGGAATATCTCACAAATTATCTAATAATTTTAGAGAATTTCATATTACTTAAAATTGTATTAATATAATTTTTAGGAATTATCTATAGCATAAAATTCCTATATCTATTCATAAAAAACTCCTTACAAACCATTTACTCTAAATTGGAGCACACAGAACCAAACGTGGACAACTGTAGTCCCTGTGAAGGGCAGCAGCTTATGCCTATTTTATTGGCAGTTCAGTGCCCCAATATTAATTACCAATTAACTAAACATTTAGAAGTAAGGAGAAAAGAATGAATTTTATCATGAGCCACATAAAGATTTTGGCCAAAATATGTATTCCCAAAATGCTTCTATTTATACTTTATTTTTCCCCGAAGCCTATCATTCTACAGTGCCACATCAGTGACCCTGTTACCCCCTATGCTTCAGTGCGAACTCGAACGGATCGTTTCGCCCTGACCTAATATCCGTTCTAGGTTGCCAGTGAGGACCTTCAAAGCCCCAAGACCTCATCAGAGTTCTTGGTGCCCGTCGGAGTACACCTTGGCCTATGCCCGGAAAATTCCCACCCACTAGCCACTTATGCAGTTAAAATTGGCCGATAGGAAAGATAGAGAAGAGACACAACCAGACAAGACACGCATTTATATTTTTAATTATTATAATTCCCCGAAGGAATTAGCACCTTTTAATTTCTCGATGAGATTCCCCAAGTAGATAAGAAATAAGTGCGTGGGCGGTGGATGAAGAATGTGTCCGGTGTGACTTCTATCTCGGTGGTGGGTGAGTAGGCGTAGGCACGAACTAGTCTCCCGATGCAAAGTGATCTCCCTAACTGGAATACGACGCCCGGTGGGGACAGAAGAGCCTGAATAACCGAAAGGTACCGACCAGAATCAAAAGGCTTCCTTCCCTCCTTCTGGAGAATTAGTAGAATTTTATTCCTAACCAGGAAGCTGGAATTCAAAAGAAAAAAAATAATTTGCCTTTAATTTGAATTCAAATCTCAATTGAGATCTCCCTCACATCCCACTTTCATCTCACTATTTAATTAAATAAAATATTCCCCAAACTCACCCGAATAAATTCGGCAAAATGACGAGGATAAAATCCTCCTTGGATTGGAAATGGAATGATTAATAGGAAGGGATCTGCAATGAAAGAGAACACGAAAAATTATGTTCTTGTCTTCCTATACACAATTAATTTTAATGCACCATAAATCCACTTACTACACACTTATCATTATGTTCCTAAAAGTTCGGAAATATTACCTGGTTTTCCAGTTCCTTCCAATTTCCCGTTTCCTCCAAATAATTAAAATCCCTCAGAGTCGGAAGCAGAGGTGAATAGAGCAAAAATAAAATAAACTTAAGTGGCAGATTCCAGAGCAAGACTAACTTCAATTCCACAGAATCCGGCCAAGTCAATGATGCGGAGGGTGGTGGTGACGGGGAAGACGAACTAACTCAAGTCTTGAAAAGAACGCTTCCTTTCCCATCCTGCAATGCTCAAAGATCACGGCGTGGCTTTGCCTTTATTATGCAGGAGGGGATGGGAAATCTACGACGCAATTACTTTGCCCTATCCTTCTCATGTCACGAGAGCCCATGCTCAGTATTATAATAGAGTATGCAATGGCCATGTCGGCCCTACTCCGTTTCTCTCCCAACTCTCCCTGTCTATCCCACACATGCATTTGCGTGAGATCAAGAAGAAGCGAGCGTGCATCTAGTGCGTTGTGAGTATGGAGACCGCTCTCGGTGCTATGAAGCACAAAACTAGCCCGCTCGCCGAAAGGACAAAGGCTCAATGTGCTGCATGCATGTATGCATTATGAGTGAAGAAGCCCTGTAGTAGCTTGTGATACTACAATACCCCCATCTCGACAAAATGTGAGCGCCCCTGCGAACGTAAAATATGTCCCTTCCTTGAGACAAAACAGACGGTAGTGTAATTAAATATTTAGTTTACTGAAAAGATTTTATTGAGTTGATAATAGCTTTGATTACATTTAATTACCTTTGCAACAGTTCAATCGTGGAATCAATAAAGATTGGCAACTATTAACAAATCGAACTGAACTATTGAAATTGATTTAATATATTGTGACAATTCAATTTAAATGGACAGGCAAGTAACTTAGTGCATTGTTTCAAATGAAAATATTTTGAACTTTCTTTTAATGCAACAGGGATTTTGGCATCTTACCAATATAGTTCAGCAAGTCTGTCTTGCAAATATTATACTTTAGACAAGTTTGGAAACATTTTTTAACACGCTTTTTGATATTACTTTTCTTACTAATCTTGCGTCTCTTTTCAGAATGCAGTTTTTCAGTTTTTGATAACTTCTTAATTTCCCTATATTTGCGGTTCTTGCGAGCTTTCTTTGACATTGATAAACCATTACAAGATGATGTGCAGTGATCAACTTCCACTTGTGAGGTAGCTGCTGTGGCATCCCAGTCTTCGGAGCCATCATGCGGGACGTTGACAATGACTGGACTGTTAGACTCAGATTCCTCCTCACTGTCACCCTGCTCTGAATATTCTAACTCTGAATCCGTAATTCCCAATGATCTAACCATTTCATTACTGATGTAGGCCTTTGGTGGCTTATCACTATCTAACAATGTCTTATCTTCCTCAACCAGTTGCCTTCGACTGTTAATTACCGAGATTAATGCTTTCTTTGCTGAAACGGACAAAAATTCCTTGGCAGAATGACGAAAATATAATCTGTTTTTAAGAATGTTGTTCAATTTTTTGATTGTGCGCGGCATGGATCTGGTAATAAATTGCAATAATTTTGGACTCATAAGTAAATGAGTTTGAATGTCAAACTCTCTGCATATTTGTTCACGCCAGTTGAATATTTCGATGAATAATAATTTTTGTTGGCCAGTATTAAATATTTTCCGCAGCTGTGGCTCTTTGCTTATGTAACTTTGCCATTCCGCATCAGCGGCATTTGATTGTTTTGATGAAGCTAATCGCAAGCAAGCCTTTCTTGAATTTGGAAATAAATTCTCTTGTATTGCAACATGGCTTTTTAAAATTAGCCAACAATCGTATAGATAGGATACATCTTTTGCTGCGTATTCAATCAAATCCGGATGCAGGGGCCTGTAAGTCCAGTCCGCACACTGTGCAGATTTATCAATGTCTTTACCTAAGAGCTCTTTTACCAATTTTTGGAAAGAAATTTGATGGACACCTTTCCATGTTTCGTATACCTCTTGAGTATCTACCATACCGACAATGAAAATGTCAAAGTTCCGCTGAATATGCATGATATCATTAATACTATGAAAGGCTTTTAGCACTAGTGGGTCTTCCAATATTTCTCCTATTGTCAATTTTATTTTTTCGAACAAGGCCAATGTATCTATTACATATGTGCAGTTTGGCGTAGCAACTTGAATAATACAGATAGATGGAAAGAACGTGTCATTATTCATTTCTGTATCAACCATGATTTCGCTGAACTTTGATATTTCCATTGTTGCGTCTAACAATGCTTCATATGAATCAACCCATTTCGCTTCTCTTTCTACAGCCAAGTTTGTGATAGATATCATGTTATCATTAATTTTCCAGTTCACAATAGCAAGATGTTTTGGATGCTCCTTTGGAAGTTGACGTGATAGTAGATCTCTTCGCCATTGCATGAAGCCAGTAATGGACTCGTGTGGACGGGTAGTAGTTATCCCCCATCTTTTTCTAGCATCTCTTAGAGTTTTACTAAACCAGTGCGACATCTAAAATATTTAAATAGTAAACAAGTTTATTAACAAGGTGATAACCGAGACATAATTATAAAACAGTGATACTAATTTGTAAGATTTTTGATACATTTTATTTTATGAACACAGCTAATACACATTTACGATATACACACAGATTTGAATATTAATTGATTATGTACAACTGAAATTATTATGCCATCTGGCCTATTAACAGGGAAAGCTTATGGTAATGCTAATTACTATACTTAAAAGAATGCGCCAAGATCAATATCAAAAACCAAATCGTCACTTTCCTCTCTAACTACTGCTTGAACGTTTTTATTTTCAAAAGGGATATGGAATGACTCGAGGCTTTTTATGCTAAGTTTCCCTTCTTCCTCACTATCATCTGATAACTCGAAATATTGAACGTTTTTTGCGGTTCCCCCTAAATCATTTAACGGGGCCTCACTGGGAAAGTGTTCCCCTTCAACGAGACATAGTACTTCATAGCCTAACTTTTCACTCCATCGATCCCAAAATTTTAATGCTTTCACCTCCTTTTGTTTTGTATTCATATTTTCAGAACAAGCAGATTTTAGCTTACGTAAATTCAAAATCAATTGATTTTTTTTGTCTCGTTTCTTTAGCACAATAGGAGAATCATGGAATTTGGTCATTTTGCTAACAAAATCGGGCTTTGAGAGTTGTTTGAGGACACGTTTACTCCTGCTAATTTCTCGGCTTTCTTTTACAGGTTTTGGAGTTGCCAAATGCCTACTTTGTTTCATTTTTGTAGTGGACTGGGAAGCTTTCCTTTTTCCTAACTGCCTAAAGTTAATTGCTTTTTCTTGCCTCGGCTTCTCAACCAGACTATTATTTGCTGATGAAGACGGCAATGTTCCCGGTTTACATGTTGGTGGGGTGACGACTTTGAGAGAATTCAAAAATTCCTTATTATCTTTTTCCTTTAGTTTAAGTACCTTCTTAATTGACTCCGTTCGTTCAATTTTAAACTTTTTCCGTGCGATAGTTTTTGCATCCTCCAGCTTTTTATTTTTAATCAAAGTACGAGGAGGAGGGTAATAAGATAGGACTGGTGTCGGAGGTAAAAGCGGGGATAATATATTTCCCGGTACATAATATTGCTTTACCAATGGACCAGGTTGCTCTGGTTCAAATTGTGAAGCCGACGCCTCTACTTCATTGCTTGTCAGCGAGATATCTTTCTCTTTTTCTTGTGGAACATTCCATGTCCGATCACCATCGCATTTGACAAAGTGCCGTTCTGAGTTTAGGTATAGACATTGAAATTGTCGTTTTAAAGCCCTTCCATATCTTTTGCGTGGGGATATTGGACTGCTTGGAAAATGCTCCTGACAATCTAAAAACTGATTTTGCATGACGTGATATTCCCTACTAAATCTCGTTCCCCCAATAAACCTGTCAGACGAATTGTGAATTTTTACAGTGATTTGCATATCCAACACCCTACCCTCGCTGACAAAGTCATTGAAGTTTTTGTTTCGCAAATCAACTTCATCAAGTATTAGCTGTCCATATTTTTCTCCGCGTCGATCGTTCTTTAAAATGTGTTCAAAATCTACTAAGGATCCCTCTCTATAATTAGGCCAATTTTTAATTGCTGTCTGAACGTTTTGTGAGGCTACTGAGCTAGATGGAGTCTGCTGGATCTTTGCTTGTGGGAATGAAATGACAGCGGTTTCTTCAGCAATACTCTCTTGTCGTGGCGTAGGCGGGACCTGCATTGGCTCAGTATCCTGGTTTTCATTCTTGTTCTCTTCTATTCTTCTTGCCTTTGCACGTTGACGCCTTTTCTTTCTTAGCTGAGCAGAGTTCAACATCATTACCTGAAATAAAGTAAATGTAATACCATTAATTTCTGGATTCTGCTAAACGGTTCATATGAATTCTATAGGCCCGTTGTTTGGTTTCTGTGTGCTCAATATCGAATATACGATCGTCTCTCTTTTTAATAATTTTATAGGGTCCCTCTAAATCGAACATTAAAGATCCAGTAATACCTTTGTCAGAACTGGATGCAATATAGGATCTTAAATAAACTATATCCCCTTCATTAATAACTCTTTCTTTTGCTTTTTGATTTTTATAAGCTAAACTAATTGAGTGACTTTCGTCCATGTTTTCTCTGGCAATATCATGAATCATGTGCATTCGTTCTTGAAAATCTTTTGATTCTTTAATTTTGGGAATCGGCAGTTCCAATAAGTTATCGAATGGATGAATTAGTTCAGTACCAAACATTAGATAGGATGGAGAAAAGCCGGTGGATTCACTTGTTGCAGTGTTCATTGAAAATGCAATGTGGTTCAGGCACGTGTCCCAATCATTTCTTTTCCTCATTAGGGTTTTTATCATTGACTTAATGGTTTTATTATAACGCTCCGTAATATTCGCTTGTGGATGATAAGGAGGAATATAATACGGTTGGACCCCAACGCTATTCAGCCAGTCGGCGTAAAGCTTGGATGAAAAGACGGTAGCATTGTCAGAAATTAGGTATCTACAAAATCCGAATTTCAGGAACAAATTTTCCAGACTTCTGACAACTCTGATTGAAGTAGCTTCAGGGAGTGGTATAATTGTAACAAATTTTGTAAAATTGCAAACAATTACTAAAATATATTTATTACGCTTTGGTGATGTGACATAAGGGCCCATGAAGTCAAGTGAAAGTACTTCCCATCTTGCTTCTGCACGAACAGGCATGCTTGGAGCAGGGGGTATGTGTGGCGTCTTGGCAAGAAGACATTTCACACACCGTCTGATATATTTTTCAACATCCCGAGCCATTTTAAACCAAAAGACTCTCTGCTCGAGTTTTAAATAAGTTTTTTGCATGCCAAGATGTGCTGAAAGCTCTGTGTCATGAAAAATAGATATAGTTTTTTCTTTAAGACTGTCTGGAATCCAGACGCGGAAGTGGGAGTTTTCGTCTTCCCAAGCTTTATTTTTCGGACCTCTATATCTCACCAGCAACCCGTCATCGACCAAAAATGACTTTTGAGAGAGGTGTTCAATTTTCTTTGTATCTGAATTTGCCTTGCTATACGTACCAAGAAGGAATTGCTTAATTTTACTCAGAAATGGATCTTTATCCTGTTCAGCGATGATTAATTTTCGATCGATTTTGCAATTGTCCTCTAACATTAATATATCATCATCAACTGCTCGGCTTAAGGCATCCGCTGTTTGAATTACGGAAGATGTACCTGGTTTATAAATAATGTCGAAATTATACCCCTGCAGGGTTAAATACCATCGTGCAAGGCGGCCAGTCGCATTCTTCAGACCTTTAAGGAAGGAGATTGCGCGATGATCCGTCTCGATAGTAAAATGGTTAAGTTCAACGTACTCGCGGAATTTGGTTACTCCAAAAATCACTGCTAACAGCTCCAACTCAGACACGGAATATTTCTTTTCATTGTCTCTTAATGTTCTCGAAGCAAAGTAGACTGGATATCTTACATTGTCTCTCATTTGAGAAAGCACGGCTGCTATACTAACATGTGACGCGTCTGTTGTGATAATGAATTCCTTATTTAAATCAGGTAAATACACTTCAGTGAAATTGGCAAGGCATTCCCTTAAAATGTCAAAACTTTTCTGGCAGTTTTCTGACCACTTAAAATCAATTTTGGTGGATGTAAGCTTATACAACGGAGACGCTAGCTCTGAAAATTTTGGAATGAATTTCTTATAAAACGCCATGCATCCTAAAAATCGTTTCATTTGTGTAGATGATTTAGGACGAGGAAAGTTGCGAATTTTCTCTACTTTCTCCGGATCTGGCTCTATTTTCCCGGGCTTAATTATGAAACCTAAATACTTAAGCTTGCGGCGACACAATTGTATTTTCTTACGTGAGAGGGTGAATCCGGCACGCATAAAACGATCAAGAACTTTATCTAAATGCTCGCAGTGCTCCTCAAATGTGTTTGAGTAAGTAATTGAGTCATCAAAAAATATTACAACAATGGAGTACAAGACGTCTCCTAAAACAATTTCAACGCAACGCTGAAATGTAAATGGAGCTGTGGCAAGTCCCATTGCCATCCTTTTGTAGCAGTAAACTCCATAGTGACAACGGAATGCGGTCTTATGCCTATCAGCTATGTCTATTGGAATTTGGAAGAATCCTTTTGACAAATCTGCGGTGCTAAACCATTGTGCTTTGCCTAGATGAGACAAAATCCAATCAATCGTAGGGATTGGATATGATTCCATAACTGTTACATTATTGAGGGGTTTAAAATTTGTAAGAAAACGTGAGGATCCATCCGGCTTAGGGATGACAAATGAATTACAAGACCAATCACTAATGCATGGTTCGATAATATCATATTTTATCAACTCTTCAAAAGCTTTATCAAATGCTTCTCTTTTTCCCCCCGTCATTGGCCAATATTTTGCTTTCACAGGTTTTGCGTCACCCGTGGGGATTCTATGTGTTACGGCATTACAAAGACCAGGTGCCTCTGTAAACATATGCAAATATTTGCGCAAAACTGATCGAAGCTTTTCCTTCTTTTCAATTTCAAGTTCTTGTGGAACTAGAAAACAATCTTCATAGTCGGAGAAAAGGCTCTCTAAATTATCCTCTAATTTACTGTCTTGAACATTTAAGTCGTCGAGCTCTGAGGCCCAGGTAAAGAGAACAGAAGCTGGAACTTCTTCCTGACCGGAGAGTTCCTCTTCCAAAAGAAGAGTAAAATCGTCTAGTTTAGTATCATCAACAACTTCCGGTTGTGATCTGTCTTCTGTTTGCTTAGGTTTTATAATTTGACCTTGAAATCCTGTAAATGGAATGAGTTCGGAAGTCTCTGGACCAAATACAATTCCACCCTCTGAAATAAAGATACCTATTTGCTCTTTTCTTTGAATATCTCGTCCGATTACGACAAAGTCCGTAGCTTGGGGTAATATAAGAAAATTGTGAATTTTATTTTGTCTTTCCCCAAAATACGTTTCAAGGTTTACTGAATTATAAGATTTGGAGGAGCCGAACAAGGAATTGATTTTTCGCACTACTCTCTCTGTTTTTAATCCATGTTTTTCTATAAGTGCGATCACTTTGTCCCCAACAAGTGAACAGCTACTTCCGCAATCAAAAAATGCAGGAAATACTTCTCCCATTATTGTTATATTTATATATGGCTTTGTATCCACTTCAGAATCAACTGCATAACAGTGTTCTTCTATATCCCCCAGGTCTATTGTCTCCGACCTGGGGATCTCAAGTTTCCCTGGTTCTGAGGACAGTCTCTGATAAGATGATTTCCGCCACAACCAAAACAAGCTCTGTTGGGACCTGGAGATGCTGCACGATTTGCATTACTATTGCCATTTGCGTTATTCAAGATGGGCCTACCTGGGCTTGTGCTTCGAGCCGGAGATTTAGTATCAGTATCTCTACCTCTTCCGTTCGAAAATTCCATTCGGTTAGAAGGGCTAGAAGAACGGCTTTGGGGTGGCTCTTCGTTGGGATATCTGCTATCTCTTGGCTGTTCCCCGGAGAAATGAGATTGCTTCCGTTCACTTGAACTTTCTCTTTCCCTGTTACTAATTGGAGTGTTATATTGGTTGTTGTTTTGCCTCTGTGAATCATCCCATCTTGAGCGACGCTCGTTATTACCATTACTACTTGCGTAGTCCCTGTATGAGGTTTTATAATGGCTGTTCGCTTGTGGTAGTGCGAAAGAGACTTTTTTGTCGGATTCATATTTTGACTTGCTCGAATCGTAGTAAAAAGGGTATGGGCTAGACTGACGAAAGTATTGACTTTCCCTACTCCAAGGGGAAGGAGAACGATAACGCCTTTCTTCGTATCCATCTAAAGGTTGCCATGATAGTGAAGGTTCGACAACATTCCTAGTTGGAGGAGGTTTATAAGCTTTGCTTTTCTCCACAAGGGCATCAACTATTTCAGCTTGTTTTTTAAAATCATAAAGATTTACACAGTGAAATGCATCTCGAAAGTAAGGTGAATATGTTGGATTTAATTTAGATGTGACCCGGCGGATGACTTCAGTGTCTGTTGGAGCAAGCTCCAACCGCTTGTAATATTCCATAATTTTTAAAATGTACTGCGACATGAGTTCATCCGGCCCTTGAGTTCTTATCTCAAACTCTTGACGTAACCTTTCCATGTAATTCTGAGATTGAAAACTTCTGCGGAACCTTCCTTCAAAATCTGCCATGCTCTCAATAGGAGAATGCAGTTGTTCAAATGTAAGCCATTGGTTTGCCTCCTCCTTAAGGATGAATGGAAGTATAGCCCTGATCATTTCTGCATCCGAAATGGATGAGATTTGCTGGTAGTTTTGAAGTTCTTGTAGGAATTCAAAGCAAGACTTGGTATCCCTGTATCCATAAAAATAAGGCGGGTCAATGTTCTTTAAATATGATCTCACATTTCTATTTTCATTGCGGGGTGGTGGGTGCGATTGATTTGGTTGGTGTGCATGTTGTGGGTACGTGTTTGGAGTAAACATTGGCGCTCCATTCAGTGGTACGTTATAGTAGCCTGGAGTGCTATACATACCTAACGATGGGTGTTGCATGGCGTATGCGCCATAAAGAGACGGAGCAAATTGTGGAATTGTCAGTGCTGGCTGCATCACTGGAAATTGAGTCTGTTGCATATCCATCCCAAAGAATGGAGTGGGATATTGGTGTGCTACATTATTTGGCATTGCCAACATTGGTTGTTGTGGAAAAGCTGGGTTTTGTGCTTGTGCAGTATACACTGGCACTTGTGAGGATGATCCTGGCCCAACTTGTGCATATGAACCCTGAGCAATGGAGATAGGTATTAACGGTATTTGTTGTTGAGGAATACCTTGCGTAGACAATACTTGTTGCTGGCTACTTGCTGAATTTTGTAGAGTTTGCGCTGAAGCGGTACTAGCCGATGAGTGAGCTGGCATGTGTGTACTAGTAAGCTGAAGTGTACTTGGGCGCACACAATTCCCAAGATTGTCATTAGAAGCATGCCTATCCGGCTGGAATGGCGGCTCCAGTAGCGCAGACGGTGGTGCGTTTGGTTGAAACCCCCTATTCTGCGGATGCGTGTTTAATGGTGTTTGTAAACCCGAAGTGTTAGCCTGACTAAAGCTAGGCATGCGTGGTGTATTAGTTGGTGGAAAAAGATTTTGTCTAACCCCCGATATTGCCGATAGGGGCATCAAAGGAGGAGCTACCATGCTACTCATGAGGGGTACCTGGCCAGAGGCAGATGTAGTTGTAGAAGTATTAGTGGCCTGGGATACTGCTGGAAATACATTTCCTTGTAATGTAAAAGAATCGTTGACTTCGTTTACCGCGCCAATAACCGATGAGGCAACAGTAGAAGTTGGAATTTGGAACATGCTGCCGCAAGCGGCGCCCGCAGGATTTGATTGCGTGCAAGAGCTAGAACTATTCCCTTGCCTGGTCTCATTTTGTGAAATACCTCTCAGAGCTTGGTTTATATCATCAATAGATTCTTGTCTAGATGGAATTCCCAGTTCCATTGACCTGCCTATGTTTGCCCCTCCATTCCCTGATGGTGTTCGACTGTGGTGTGTATTAGCATTACCATTCACCACTGGTGGGGCATGAGTCCCACTGACAGTACTTTGTCCGTCGTGACTACCAGCATTGGGAGGAATGGTATTTTGTTGCACAGTACTATTGCCTGTCGCTGGGGCTCTGGGAGAGCGCTCAAGGTTAGGCATGTTTGAAGTGATTGGTACTGGAAATGATCTTTTCTTTGCGTAAGCCAACTGGCAATGCTGTTGATTGGGATTAGATCTCTGTCCAGATCGCTTCGCTCTTTTTGGTGTAGGCCGACTCATGTGTTAGAACAGACACAAACAGTAACCGTGTTGTACCTACCCCTGTCTCCTAGAGGAGTGTAACCGTATAATCTCGGGGAAGCAATATAATAATGTATTATGCAAGATACCTAAGGATACTCTTCGAAGAGGGAATTGGGTATTGTAAATGTAATGTTGTCGTTCGTAATGATGACCGTTTACATGGTCCAGCAGAGCATCGGTTATATCTAAGGTAAAAACGTGTAATCCGCCGTACCTATCTACATATGCTTTAAAAACTGGAAATGGGAAATCCAGAAATTCAAAAACCCTATTTAGTTCGTACTTATTTTTAAATGTGGTCTCTTCCACAGCTTTCTCAAGAACCAAATTTGTAAACCAATAGACTGCCTCTGCGTCAGTTGCGGGAGCCCAGCTCATTGAAAACTAAAGCATAAGTGAATGGTATGTCGGAGTACGTTTGTTTCAAATGTTAAATTCCTTTTCCTGAACTAATCGTATTTTCTAAATTCTCTTGTATGTTGACAAAGGTCAACTTGTTTGGAAGGCAATAAACGTATACTCGCTTGTCGCTGGCTTGATACACTTTAGCCCTATGCAATGGAAAGGATGGATTTATAATGCTAGTAGCAGATAGACCAAAGCGTGTTCTGTTACTTAAGTACCACTGAATGATACTACTTGGTGATGCCAAGGTAAGTATATGTGCGTTTTGTTCCCTATCCGTAAATGCGGCATGAACTGGAAGAGAGAACTCTACTGTGTCAGATGAAACGAGTCCGTAGTATTGTTGAAGACGCTGGTTATTTTTTGTACAAGATAGTACTAGTTCAGTAAAATAATGCTGAGAAATAGCTTGGGGTATATACACCCACTGCATTTATACTTATGCCACGTCACAAGCCTACGCTGCTTGCTTCTAATCTGAAGTAATGAGTATATGATGCAAGGCAACGTGATGCTTTGTGCTGTGTGCGGTAGCAAAGCTCTGCGCACGATGGCAACGTGGCTGACTGTATTCATATATATAAGAGAATCCCACCTCGCTACGCCGGTGCTAGAAATTTGGTTGAGCAGAGCGTGGTCTGATATAAAATAACTATGCTACTGCCCAATAGGTGGCGCGTGAAGGAGTATTTTCAATTTAATATCTAGGCGGACTGTGGCTTTTTTTTATGCCTACTTAGAAATGTTTCAGTAAAAACTTATTATGGAATTTGTCTTTTGGAAATATCAATTTTTTTTTATTTGAGTGGATAGCAAATGCCAAGGAAATTATTAAAATAAAATATAAAACCACTGCGCAACTATGCACGAGAGAAACTAACTATGTAGCTACTCTGCACAAAATTGAAAAAGATTTGCAGGGAATTATATCGCCAATAAGTTTGATGTCGTCTTGCTTATTTGCTCTAATTTGCTTTAAATGATTGATTCTGGTCGGGTTTTTGAAATGTTATATTTCCCTGATAATGTACTGAAACACAGTGATTTATAATTTATGGCCTATTTGCTAGTTTTATGCAATCAACTTGTGTTTTTGTTAAAGAAAAACATAATGAAATGCAATATTTCAATTGTACTTGAATTCGGTTCGTAATTCCTATGTAACCGTAGCTGGAGGGCTAAAGTATACAAGGACTGGCCAAGGGTCGCCAATTGTCGCATGCGCCTGCGTAATTCCCTGTCGCCCAACGCAGATCTGACTAGCAGGCATCAAGCAAACAATAAAAGG